>PVIH01007365.1:0-101152 GCA_004025045.1 Sigmodon hispidus
AAAAAAAAAAAAAAAAAAAAAAAAAAAAAAAAAAAAAAAAAAAAAAAAAAAAAAAAAAAAAAAAAAAAAAAAAAAAAAAAAAAAAAAAAAAAAAAAAAAAAAAAAAAAAAAAAAAAAAAAAAAAAAAAAAAAAAAAAAAAAAAAAAAAAAAAAAAAAAAAAAAAAAAAAAAAAAAAAAAAAAAAAAAAAAAAAATCCAAGGCCACATGGTTTCAGTGCAGAATTCTACATTCAAAGAACTAATACCATTGCTCCTCAAACTGCTCCATACAATAGAAACTGAAGGAACATTGCCAAACTCTTTTTATGAGGCTACAGTCACCCTGATACCCAACCCACTTAAAACTACAACAAAAAAAGAGAATAATCTCCCTCATGAATATTGATCCCAAAATACTCAATAAAATATTGACAAACCAAATTCAAGAACATATCAAAAAAATCATTCATCATGATCAAGTAGGCTTTATCCCAGAGATGCAGGGATGGTTCAACATACAAAAAAACTGTCAACGTCATCAATCATATGAACAAGGTGAAAGAGAAAAAAAAACAGGTGATTATCTCCCTAGATGCTGAAAAAGCCTTTGACAAAATCCAGCATTCTTCATGATAAAAGTCCTGGAGAGATCAGGAATACAGGGGAAATGCCTACACATAATAAAGGCAATATACAGCAAGCCAACAGCCAACATCAAACTAAATGGAAAGAAACTCAAAGCAATCCCACTAAAATAAGGAATAAGACAAGGTTGTCCTCTCTCCCTTTATGTATTCAATATAGTTCTCTAAGTTCTAGCTAAAACAACAAGAAAATAAAGGGAGATTAAGGGTATACAAATTGGAAAGGAAGAAGTCAAACTATCTCTATTGCAGATGGTATGATTGTATACATAAGTGACCCCCAAAATTCTACCAGGGAACTCAGACAGATGATAAACACCTTCAGCAATATAGCAGGGTACAAGATTAACTAAAAAAAAATCAATAGCCCTCCTATACACAAATGATAAAAGAGCTGAAAAAGAAATCAAAGAAATATCACCCTTTATAATAGCTGCAAGTAGCATTAAATACTTTGGGGTATTTAAAACCAAAGAATTGACAAATCTATTTGACAAGAACTTTAAGTCATTAAAGAAGATATCAGAAAATGGAAATATCTCCAATGCTCCTCGATAGGTAGGATCAACATAGTAAAAATGGCAATCTTTCCAAAAGAAATCTACAGATTTAATGCAATCCCCATCAAAAGTCAAATACAGCTCTTGACAGACCTTTGAAAGAACAATACTCAAGTTCATATGGAATAACAATGAACCCAGGATTGCCAAAACAATTTCATTCAATAATAGAACTTCAAAAGGCATAACCATCCCTAACTTCAAGCTATACTATAGAGCTATAGTAACAACTGCCTGGTACTGGCATAAAAACAGACTTGTGAATCAATGGAATCAAATTAAAGGTCCCAACCTTAATTCACACACCTAATTTTTGACAAAGAGGCCAAAAATATACAATGGAAAAAATATAGCATATTCAACAAATGATGCTGATATAACTGGATGGTAGTATGTAGGAAAATGCAAATAGATTCATACCCTGCACAAAACTCAAATCCAAGTGATTCAAAGACCTCAACATAAACCCAGCTGCAAAATGAACTTGATAGAAAAGAAAGTGGGAAATACCTTTGAAAGCATTGACACAGGTAACCACTTCCTACATATAACACCAGTAGCACAGACACTAAGAACAACAATTAATAAATGAGATCTCCTGAAAGCTTCTATAAGGCAAAGGACATGGTCAATAAGTCAAAATGACAGCCTACAGAATGGGAAAAGATATTCACAAACCCTATATCTGACAGAGGATTGATCTCTAAAATATATAGGGAACTCAAGAAACTAGAGGCCCAAAACCCAAATAATCCAATTAAAAATAGGGTTCAGAGATAAAAAGGGAATTCTCAACAGAAGAATTACAAATGGCTGAAAGACACTTAAAGATTGCTCAACATTCTTAGCCATCAGAGTAATGCTGATCAGAACAACTTTGAGATACCATCTGACATCTGTCAGAATGGCTAAGAGCAAAAACAAAGATAAATAGCCTGTGCTGGAGGGGATGTAGAGCAAGGGGAACACGCCTCCATTGTTTGTGGGAGGGTAAACTTGTTCAGCCACTCTGGAATGCAGTATGGTGGTTTCTCAGAAAACTGGAAATAAATGTCTCCATTGATCTAACAATACCACTATTGGGCATATACCCAAAGGGCACACATTCTTACCCCAAGGGCATTAGCTCAACTATGTCCATAGCAGCCTTATTCATAATAGCCAGAAGCTGGAAACAACATAGATGCCCCTCAACTAAAGAATGGATTTTAAAAAAAATGTGGTACATTTACACAATAAAGTACTACTCAGCAGAAAAAAAATAAAAGACATCCTAAAATTTGCAGGCAAATGGATATATTTGGAGAGTGTCATTCTGAGTGAGGTAACACAGGTCCAGAAAGAGAGACATGGTATGTATTCACTCATACATTTTAGACATAAAGCAAAGAATATTGAGGCTGCAAACCACAACCCTGAACAGCTAGCTAATAGAAGGAACTTCAGAGAGACATCCGGAGATCCCCCTGGGAAGGGGAAATAAAGAGGATCTCTTGAGTAAATTGGGATCATAATGGGAAGCAAGCAAAGGGAGATGGGAACAAATCATGAGAGTAGGAGATGGTTGAGTGGGAGGAGCAACAGAGAGAGAGAAAAAAAAAAGAAATGGATATCTTGATAGAGGGAGTCACTGTGGAGTTAGAAAGAAGCCTGGTGCTAAGGAAACCTCCAAGAATCCACAAGATGACCCTGGCTAGAATGCCAAGAAATAATAGAGAGGGTGCCTAGGCAGGACTTCTCCTATAATCAAATGAATGACCACCCTCATTGTCATTATGGAAACTTTATCCAGCAATGGATGGAGGCAGAAGCAGAGATTCATAGCTAAGCACCAGGTCAAGCTCCTGGTCCAGCTGAAGAGAGAGAAAGAAGAGAGTATATGAACAAAGGGATCAGAGATAGCTGACCAGAGCTATTGACTCAAGTAATCACTGAGGAACCTTCAGGGAAAGGAACTAAACCCTCCAAAGACAGATAATTGTCAAATGGTGTGGGCAGTTTGTGGAGCCTCTTGCAGTAGGATCAGAGTATGTTCCTGGTGCATGAATTGGCATCTCAGAGCCCATTCCCTACAAAGGAACACCTAACCTAGCTGTAACACAAATTCCGTTGTATTGAAAGAGACTCAGAGCCAGATATTGGGAAAGGCTGAATATCAGAGAGAGGAAACACCACAGTCAAATCTCACCCAGCTATCTTCCAGCTTCCTCAGCCTCACTCCTGGTTGCTTCTATTCTGTTGTTTTCCTAAGCCGGCCTTAAATACCCTTCTCGGTCAGCTGTATCTCATCCAGGTTAGGATTAAAGGCGGGAGCTACTCTATTTGGTAGTGAGCCTTGAACTCACAGAAATACAGAAAGTTCTCTGTCTCTGGAGTTATGGGATTAAAAGTGTAGGTCTCCACTCCCGGCTTTCTCTGTTCCAGGATTAAAAGTATGTGCCATTGAAGCCCAGCTGTCTGGCCTTGTACTCAAAGATCAAGAAATTCCTGAGCTATGTCTGCCTAGTTTTTGACTGTGTGTTGATCTCTTGATATTCCAGGTTTTATTAAATATGTAACATATCACCACACTTAGACTTAATCTTGGGATGACCTACTTCAACTGAATAAACTAGACTGATGTGACCCACCTTGGGACTCCTTGTCCTCCTTAGGGGATGGATAGGGGGATGGGGTGGGGGAGGCTGAGTGAGGACCGGGAGGAAGAAAGGGAGGGAAGCAGTGACAGATATGGGAAAAAATTTAAATAAAATATTGAAATATATAAGTGATTATTATTTAATATATGCATGTGTGTGGGCACATGCTTGTCATTGCACATGAAACCAGACCAATGGACAACTTCATGATGGAATGCAGATGGAAATCTGCTCATTAAGAGGCAATCAGCATTGAAAATTTCAAAACCCTACCAGCTTTAACTTCATATCACGTTAAGATTTCTCACTGGGAAGGGCCTCCTGGCACTCACCAATATTTGTGCTAACCTCGGTTTCCAAGTTCTTAGAGAAACTATGTCCATTTCAGTTCAGTGTAGCCACATGTCTGAATTCTGGTCAGCAGGGTAGGAACACAAATGATGTGGTCATCTCTAGGATGAGTCCATAACACTTCCCAGACACGACCTTCCTTGTTACCTCTTCTCTCTCAAGGAGAAGGAGGAGAGTAGGGACCAAGAGAGTGGGAACCCAGGTACCCTTGTAAGTATATGTGGAAGAGAGGGTCAGAATGATTCATGTCCTGTGGAGAGAGGCAGATCTGAAGAGGTAAAGGAACGGAGGAATGGGATGAGGGCCATGGTGATGTGCAGGCCTGGGCTGCAGCCAAGGGCCATGTCTGTACCCAAGGCCCTGCCTCAGCCATGGTCTGTGTTGATGTCTGTGGTTCCTGTTACTATCAAGGGTCAAGAGTCTAAGGTTGCACAAAGTTGCCCCTGCCCCTCATTGGATGCAGCACCTTGCTTGGGCAGCATAGTCCTGAGAACAGGTTCCGCTCCTCTGTTAGGCAGCACAATAAAGCTGACTGTGAGCCAACCTTGAGGGTGTGAGGGAAGGGTGTGATGGTCCTACTACTTATCTGTCATGCAGCAGTGTGGACGAGAGAGAGAGAGAGAGAGAGAGAGAGAGAGAGAGAGAGAGAGAGATGGCCCCTTGGTCCTCACCCTTACCTTTCGATGTCTGTTAGGTAGGCGAGCAGGCCCCTCCATCACGAGAGTAAAAGAGCTAGACATGCTCCTTACCTGCTGCAGCATTCAGGAGAACAGGCCCTGCCCTTTGCCTGGGTAGCACTGCCGTGCCCACCCTGCCAGCAGTGGTGTGGGTAAGGCTGCCCTGATGTCCTGAGAATGGGGGAGCTGGCCTCACACCCTTTATCTGTCATCTGCCATCTGGTGGCAAGAGAAAGATGCCCTTTCCCCTCGCTCCTTACTACTTGTGGTAGTCTAGAGAGGTGACCCTGCCCCTCACCAGCGCAGCACTCGGGGGAGTGGGCCCTGTACCTCCCTTGGGAAATGGAGTACAGCTGGCCCTGGTGGTGTAGGTGTATGTGGGCAGACCTGAGGACATGAGAGCAGAACTGACCTATCTCTTGCTGCTTACCTGCAAAGGGTAAGCGAATGGGGCAGATCTGGGGAGCTCACCTTGATGCTGAGGATGAGGGAGGGAGAGCTGGATGGGCTGACCAACCCAGCAACAGCCCAGGCACAGAATCAGTGCTGTGAGTTTGCCCATCCCAATATCCACCCCGTTTATGATCTGCTGGAGCACATGAAGGAGCTGGTCCAGCAGACCCAAAGCTGCAGATCTCCATGACATAGGGCAACAACAGGATATCCAAGAGGAGCCCCAGTGAGGGCCCGGTGTTCATAGTGCAGCAGAAAGCAGAGGCCTCTACCAGTCGGATGACTCATTGCAGTGAACATTTGCATGATGTATGGACTAAGGTGCACTGTGTGACTCTGCGACACACTATAGTGTCCACAATGAGATTTATCTTCTCTTTTAAATTTTATTTTGCTTTATCTTGGGAAGGAGGTTGCAAAGGCAGAGGGAGCCAAGGAACAGGAAGATAAGTGTGATAGAGAGGCATGATGTGAGATCCAGAAAGAATCAATAAAAAGTAAAAAAAAAAAATTAAAGGATGGTAAAGATTCACCAATAAAATGCAGCAAGAGAAAGCAATAATGGACACTGAATACAAATTAAAGGTGACCAAATGTCACTCAATCATTATTGTGCACATTTATTCATTTTTAGTCATAGAAATTACCCCAAGGGCAAATTATTATGTTTTTTTCTATCATTTAAAAATATTTCTCCATTTAAAAGTGACAACCTTGTTAAGTATTTGATCTGTGTATTTCTTGACCTTTGTACATGTGTACACTCACATTCATATGCAAATAAGATGTTATCACAGATTCTGTTCGATCATAGTTGTAGCCATCTGTATACACAGTTGTAGCAGATGAGATACATTTGTAAGAGTAAGCGTGTCATTCAAAGTCATGCCTTCTTTGTGGGTAGCAACCACTAGTGTAGAGCCCTCCCAGAGCAGGGCTTCTCTGTGAGCATTCTCTGTCCCAATGCCCCTGCTCACAAGCAGACTTTCTTGGAGCTCCTGTGCAGTCCTAGGCTCTTCCTACTCAATCTCTTTATCTCCCTATGTTTTGTTCACAGTGTCAATACTATATTGAGATGAAAGCTCTCTGTGTCTACCTTGGTCTTCTTTCCCTCTGATATGTCATGATCATACTTCCCATTTAAATGGTTGCATTTCTAATTTGTCTCATTTTACCATCTAAAAGACCTTGATACCACAAACGTTCCCGGTGAACAAGGATAGACATGGAGTGCTGATATTGAATCACTGCCTTTTCATCCTGCTGAATGGTATGTGGGACCATGGCAACGAGCAATGGTTCAAGTGCTGAAAGTTTCTTCAGTGGTCACTTACAGAACATCTCAGGATTGGAAAGTATCTTGGCATATCATCATTATTATTGTTATTATCATCATTCTTTTACAACCCAGCCAGTTTCTCCTTCCTCCTCTCCTCCCAGTCACTCCTCCCTCCTTTTGTTCCCACCTCCAATTTACTCCTCCATTTCTGTTCAGGAAAGGGCAGGCTTCTCATGGTTATCAACAAAACATGGCATATCAAGTTGCAGTAAGACTAGACACCTCCCTGTGTATTAAGGCTGGGCAAGGTGACCCGGCATGAGGAGTAGGGTCCCAAAGCCAGCCGAAGACTCAGAAACAGTCCCTATTCCCACTATTAGGAATCTCCCAAGAGATCAAGCTAAACAAGTGTAACATACATGCATAGTGCCTAGGTCAGTCCCATGCAGGCTCCCTGGTTGTCTATTCAGCTTCTTGGAGCCCCTATGAGCCTAGGTTAGTCAATTCTGTAAATTTTCTTGTAATGGCCTCAACCCATATGGCCCCTATAACTCTTTCTCCCCCTCTCTGCAGGATTCCCCAAGCTCTACCTAGTGTTTTCCTATGGGTCTGCATTTGTTTCCATCAGATGCTGGATGAAGCCTCTCTGATGACAATTGAACTAGACACCAACCTATGAGTATAGCAGAATATTCTTAGGCATCATTACATTGACATTTTTTTTTCTCCAGTCATGTTTGGTTCTATCTTAGGTCTCTGGGTCATCCAGCCTGTGGATCCTGGTGTTCCAGGCAGTGTCAGAAGTGGGCTTACTCTCCTGGAATGAGTTTTAAACTAGACCAGTCATTCATTGGTCAGCCACTCTCTCAATCTCTAGGCTCCTCCTAACCCAGCACATCCCATAGGCAGGACAGATTGCAGTTGTAGGTTATGTGGCTGGATTGGTGTCCCGATCCCTCCATTTGAAGTCTTTCCTGATCACAGGAGATGACTGCTTCAGGCTATGTATCTGCTATTGCAAGGAGTCTTAGCTGGGATCACCCTTGTACAATCCTGGGAGTTTTTTTTTACACCAGGCTTCTATCTGACTCCCAAGCTGACCCTCTTCCAGTGGTCCCTTTCAGTACTTTCCTTTAAGAAAAGTTTATTACGTTCATTTAGTGTGTGAGATGGGGATGGAGAGGAAGAGAGAAAACTATTGCATAAATGTAGAGGACAAAGGACAGCGTGTAGAAGTCGGTTCTCGACACACGGGTTCTAGAGATGAAGATCATATTATTGAATTTGGCAGAACATTTCTTACATCACTTAGCCATCTTGCTAGCCCTATTTTGGCATCTTTAAAAGTAATTGTGTAGGCTTGAGATGATGGGAGAGAGGGAAACAAAACTACTATATCAATGAAATTGGCTAGTTATTACAAAAGTAGAGGAATTTCCTACAGAGGCACACTAACTACCTAAGCATGGCTAATGATTAAACACCAAAAGACCTCTTGGGTACAGGTTCTCAGCTTCTGAAGTGATAATACAGAGGTAGACACAGCTCAAGATCTCATGGCTAAAAGAATGTTTCAAAAATGTTCGAATGGCTTAACCATAGTATTTCTGAGTGTTAATGTCAGGACCTTTAGGGAGCTTTGAGGATCTGAAGGGTGGTTTGTGATGTTTGGGTTGGTACTTTAGATGATTGTATCTCTGCAAACTCTACTGGACTCTCAAAATGCCAACCATAGCCCACCCATTCTTTTCTAATATCAGAAAATGCTTCAGAGGACTCTCTCACAAAGACAAAATTGTTACCCTAAGGAAACTGTCCCTCTGTTGCCCTGACTGACATTCTGATATTTATGTAGTAGTTCCTGTGTAACCAGTGAAGGAAGCACTGAGCCTGATAGGGAAGGAAAAAAGAGTAAATCCCAAAAAAGTCTAGAGAATTAGTTGTAGGTAGGAGCCAAAAGCATTCTCATGGAATTGACTTTTTAGAATGGACATTTCAAGAGATATAAGAGTGAGTAGACAAAGCTTGTTGACTTTCAGGTAGTCTATCAGGAAATGAAATTTAACACCCTGGTAAAGACACCAGGGAAACAAGACACCTATCAGAGTAGCTTATAAAGCCTGGAGAAGAGTTATATCCTATGCCGAGTCCATCTACAATTTCTAAATTGCTACGGCAGATGGATAGGGGATTTAAAAGGTCAGAAGTCACTTAGTGACTTACAGACTTACATAATTTGGGAAGGCATGGGTTGTTAGGAGTACCCTAGTAGGATGGATACCTACATAACATGTGGCTACCCTCTATAGTCCAGGGTGCTGGTGATAGTCACAGAGCTTGGCTGCTTATCAATGGAGATAGTGACCTAAATACCATATATGAAGAAAGAAAAGTTTGGTGATAACATTCAACCATCAGAAGCCAGAAAGTTTCCATTTTTGTAACAGTTGGCTGAGTTAGGGTGACATCCAAGGGAACCTGACCTGTAGAGAGTTATGGAGCTGACTAATAGAACTCAGGGATCCTAGCAGAAAATAGACAAGCAGCCAATACAAGCTATCCTTATTGCAGACGAGCACAAGAATGTTTGACCAAGAGGTCAGTTATGCTAATAAAAAGAACACAATTCTGTCTCTATCTCTGTCTCTCTCTCTCTTTCTCTGTGTGTGTGTGTGTGTGTGTGTGTGTGTGTGTGTGTGTGTTTCTTGCTGCAGGATTATGTTCTGGTACATATTTGTCCCTCCTATTGGTTTAATAAAATGCTGATTGGCCAGAAGGTAGACAGGAAGTGTGGGCAGGGCTACCAGACTAAGAAAACTCTGTGAAGAGAAAGAACAGAGCAGAGACACTGTGAGCTTCCAATTAGAAAGCAAGATCTAATGAAACACAGGTAAGCCACAGGCCACATGGCAAGACAGATTAATGGAAATGGGTTAAGATAAAAGAGCTAGCTAGCAATATGTCTGAGCCATAGGCCTATCAGCATAAAATTAACATTATATTTTGTGTGATTATTTGGAACCAAGCAGCCGAGGGTGGTTTATTTGGGATAGCTGGTCTGGAATTTGAGACTAATCGAGGCCAGAAACTATTACTACAGTCTCTTTCTCTCCCTTTCTTCTTTTCTTCTCTCCCTTCCTCTTCCTCCCCCTCTCCCTCCCTCCCTTCTTTCCTTCCTTCCTTCACTTTTTCTCTCATAGGTTCTCATGTCCCTTAGACTAGCCCCAAGTTGCTCTATAGCTGGAGATGACCTTAAATTTCTAATTCTCCTGTCTCCACCTCCAAGTGCTGGGATTGAAGATGCATGCTTCCCCCTCCCAGCTCCATTTCCCCTCCCCTCACCCTCTTTATTTCTAGATTGAATAAGAGCCAGCTGAGCACAAAGGCTCCCTTTTGGCTGTAGATGAAGCCATGCTGCCTTAACTCCCTACCCTGATAAAGCCTTTCTCCCCTTAGGCTGATGTTGTCATGGTATTTATCACAACAGTGGGAAAAGTTATGAAGACATTACTTCCTTTATTACTGTGACAGAATACTTAAAAGAAAGAACTTTATTACTGTGACAGAATACTTAAAAAGAAAGAAGGAACTCTTTGGCTCACAGTTTTGGAGACTCCAGCCTGCCAGTCTTGGTTTCATGGATTCTCAGTCTGTTATGAAAATAGACATCATAGAAACAGGAACTTGTGGAGGAAGCTGTTCATTACAACACAGACAGGAACATGAGGAAGGGACTGGGCATTAACTGTGACCTTTGAAGCTAGGTTTCCAGTGAGCTCCTGAAAACCACTACTTAGGACTACAGGTGATTGGATGAGCCTGTGAGGAACATTTCACATTCAAACTATACTGAACACAGAGGAAAACTCATCCAATCACCTGTAGTTCTATAGTAGGAAAATCCTAAACACAATGCAATTTGAATTATAACTAAATAAATCTTGCTATAAAATGTAAGTAGAGTTGCGTATTGAAGATTATATTATGATAATATAGAGCATGAACAAATCATTGATTGATCAATCAGAACACAGTTCCTAATAGATATTCATAAATGAAATAAAAGTCAAGATCTTTTTTGGGTTATATATTTTTAAACTTCTAAGGAAACATTTAGAGAAGGATATTTTCTTAATACGTGAATTTTTGTCTCACATAACATACTTGGTACATTCTATATTCTTACTTGGTGCTAATGCTGTACTTGGCTATACACAACCATTTTTGTTTAGAAACAATATAATATAATAATAAATAACAATATAATAATCTCTGAAATGATCATCAACACTGATTATTGTCCTGAAAATCCCAACTAAGTAAATAAGGTGAGACATACAAATAATAATGGCAACGATTAAAATTTTATTGTGCATTTACTGTGTTCCAGACACTGCTCCAAGTCCTTTGCAGCATTTGATTATTTACAGGATCATTTTGTGAGATCATATCATTATTATGTCAACTTTTCAGAAGAGGAAATACAGTTCTGAATGTCACCTGTCAAAGTAATAAATACTGAAAACAAGAATACAATAAATATAACCTCTGTGGATTCTTCTTGCCTCCCTAGAAAATCTGGAAATTAGCTAGAAATTGCTTTTTTAAAGTTCTACTAAGAAAACATCATCTACCTCTCTCCTCTCAGTCTTCTCTGGGATGCTACAGGAGCGATTAGGCAAGGCAGATGTTTAATTTAGTCCTGGCAAGAAGAAATGTCTGTCTTCCCATTTACTCATCTTCATCCTTAATTACCACCTGTCCTCCCAGGCAGTCGGCTTCATTTACTTTGCTCCTACTTGCAATCAAGGGTTGAGCCCCAAAGACATCTGGAGTCTTAAAACCCACTAATGATAATCAAAAACGAACACAAACCAAAATAAAAATCCTTTAGAAATCTCTGGCTATGGATGCTGTGTGTCTGTAGAGTCCTGAAAGCAAGAGGTCCCATGCTTAATTGTAGTGGAAGGGAAGGCGGGGTTGGCAGAAGCACATCCCTATTGAGACCCAGACTCAGATTTCAACTCTGATTCTGGCTGCCAGCCCGCTAAGCTCTGGATCCCAGGACCCACATCTGAGTTCTCTGAGAGCCAGAGCTAGGCCCAGAGTCTGACGGGAGGCCAGCTGGAGCAGCTTAGAAAGGGCTCAAGGCATCACAAAACCCATGGACAGCTGTGTCCGTGGTAGCAGTGAGCAAGAGGAAAAAAGAATGAAGATTGAACACACTAGCTAGAGTTGGCCAACATTCAGCCTTGTGTCCAACATGGCCTCTAACAGTTTATGAAATGGTATAGCTGGATAGAAAATCTCACCAGGCCACTGCTAGCCATGCACCTGTTGGTAAACTCCTGTGTCTTCCTAAGCCTGCACACTGTATCTACCAGACAATGTGGGCAACAGGACAGGTTAATCAGAAAAAGCATGAGAATTCTTTCTGTGTTCCTTTTCCAACATTTTTAATTTCAACTTTCCAGTCAGTCTCTCTCTAGGATGTGAGGCTCCATCACTAGTCTGAGCCATTGGATACTATATTCATGAGCCTTTATTATAGTAATTACCCTTCATGCTCTGTGAAAAGCAACACTAACCCAGAATCCTGGGTGCAGTGAGCAGTCAAGAAACACATGCTCTAAGGCATGAGATGGGACTACATGCTACTTCACTGGTTGTCACACATTTCCTAGGACTGAAAAACAAACACAAAAGTGTTTTTTTAAACTGCTCTGTACAAAAGTGAAGGGATACTCAGCATTTGGCTGATGTAACCTAAAATCATCCCTCATTTGTTTCTACTCATTGATCTGTAAACTGTGCTGGGTGACACCTTTCTCAGACTGTCTTTGTGAAGAGCTAGGGAGACAGCATGCCGAGAATATGTGTGGAAGGCCTGGTTAGGCAAGATGCTCATCAGCTTTCAAGGTTCAGACACACACTCTGCTTCCTTCCTCCACACAATCGATCCCTTCCTACTTATCCTGCATCCTAAAGATATTTGCATCTGACCAGTTCTGATCCTGGGAAATTAATTCTCTCACTTGCAAGTTCCCTCCCTCCTTCTAACCACTTTTACTTACATCCTCATGCATATATTCCAAACTTCAGATGGCCTGCATATTTTTATCTGCATTATGGGCGCCATTTCTACGTGATCAAAGGAGTCTTTTCAAAAGCAAATCAGAGCCAGTCACCTGTTTGTTCCATCCCTAGAGAATGCTTTCTCAAGTCCCAATTGTACCTTATACATTCCCCCACCCCCTTCAAAACATTAATGAATGTATTTTGTATACAACCTTTAATCCAAAGAGTCAAGGCCCATGCGAAGCTAGTAGACACACTTAGCAGAAAAACTGAAGCGGGCAAAGAAAACCAGAAAATTACTTTCTTGGTCCTAAAATTATAGCACTTTCTGAGCCCTATAGGTTAAGTCCAAAGATAGGTCTTGTGGGTGGAGGAAGAGGGAATTCCAGCCTGTACTGGACGGACACTCAAGCAAAAATAACCCCTCAGATGTGGGTCATTTCTAAGAAGCCTTATGGGGTTTGAACTCTCCAAGGTGCTGACCAGAAAAACCCAGTGCTTTCCAGCTCTTCAGATGGTGATAGTGAAAAGAACCCACAAAACAAGACAGTTAGGAGAGACTGAGCTAGAAAACTGAGGGAAAGGTAGACAGGACACAGTCTCTGCCCATCAGGAGAAATGTGAGAGGCAAGCTGGAGGCTGAGGAAACACAAGTTTATGCTCTCCAGCCGCCTCTCTGTGCACCAAAAGCATCATTTGTAAGACATAAGCAACATTTCCTCCTGGGAGAAATTCAGCTTCGTGATGTGCAGATTAACAGTTGAATTATGAGATGAAGTGACTCACTTCTCAGGGGACCAGAGCAGTACTTGAGGTTCTTAGGTGTGTGGGGTGGAGCAAGAGGGGAATCTATTTTCAAGCAATCTGTCTTCAACTGAGTCCCTATGGTGCTTTCACCAGCCTGAAGATATGAAGGTAATGTCCCATTTAATTCCCTTGGTTCTAAATGATCAACGTGGGCTCTTTTTAACCCATTCTCTTTTTATGCCCCATTTCTGCTGAGTACCCTCTGAATGGGTCTGAGCTTTTGAACACTCTTGGTCTGGGGCCTGTGGACTCTGAACTCTGGCTTCCTAGATGAAGGTGATGGTCAGATACCCCAGAGTTGCCCCATGTTACCTGTTAACATTGAGACCATGCAACAAATAGAATAAAAGCTGTCTCCAGGCACAACGCTGGAAGTTTCCCTGGGCTGTAATAATCTTCTACTGTGGGTGAGAAACTGAGCTCAAAGTCTACCTTCAAGATCTAAAAAGTGACCTCCTCTTCAGCACTCTATGTGATGGGACTACCAGAACTACTGTTCTTTAGAGGGATCATTTATTTATGTTTGGCTTCTTTAAAGGATCTGATGCACAGCTAGATAGAACAGATGAATTTGTTCATCTTTAGCTTATGTTTACTGAAAAACCTGTGTGACTAGTGATTCCTCATGAAGACCACACATTAGGTGGTTTCTATCCCTCCTGAGCACATCTTTCCCCACACCATTGCTCTCTCAATGTGTTCTTTAGACCTTAGCTATGACTCCCTAGACTTTACCACATCTTGAACTGGCCTTCCAGGTACCTGAGGAAGACAGTTTCTTGTGCTGTGAGGTTTTACAGCCAGTAAAGTATTCACTTCTTGGTAGCACTTCCGATAGTAATTGCCAAAGTGTCAGAAATTTTACTAGCAAAGATGCATTCTCATGTGATATCTCCAGGAGTTCTCTATTTGAAAATTTCTTCACCAGAAATAGATATGTTGACTCAACATTTATATCCCAGGGTTATCCACTTATCTCCAAAACAGCCCTGCAGTCAGTCAACAGAGCAGGTCATCTACTCTCTGAATCTTCCTGATTCACCTGCTACACTACTATAGTGCATCTCCAACAGTGGGTCCAGCTTCATTCACCCATGCTTATGCTAGGATGCTGATTGAGCCCTGTCATGGTCATGGCTGCCTGGCCCCACACTAGGGCTCCTTAAAAGGGCTTCTTGCATGACTGATGGAAAGTTTTCAATACCTTCTATATCCTCAGATATTAAAGGCACATAGGACCACCCCAAAGGGATGTGTTAAATAGGCTATCACAAGTGTTTCCTGAAGCACATAGTCAACAATATAAATGAGACATAAGACCTCAATGTTAAACACAAAGCTAATTTGTTATCTGATAAACTAAAGACCCTAAGAATATCCTGACAGCATAGAACAGTGGTAAAAACTAATCACATAAATTTAGTCAGATAAATGTTAAGCCCTGGTTTTAGATTTCTTCCAAGTCAACTGCATAAGGACTGGCTTTGAGAAATCTGGCTTGATGGCAGAAATAATTATACACTCATAAAATGCTTGCTGAGAAGCTACTAGAAGCCAAGCCCCAGCTCCCCATGCTCACTTCTGTTACCACAGAGGCTAAATTTCATTAAAACTATGCTTCTTTTCTTACATGATCAGC
This sequence comes from Sigmodon hispidus, assembly GCA_004025045.1. Classification (NCBI taxonomy): domain Eukaryota; kingdom Metazoa; phylum Chordata; class Mammalia; order Rodentia; family Cricetidae; genus Sigmodon; species Sigmodon hispidus. Next base: position 15,107 of record PVIH01007365.1, read on the forward strand.
TTTTCTAGTACAGAATTAAACCTTATCTTTATATCTCAGGAGCCTAAGTCAAGTCCAGGGAAAGATGGAGCTCACCATTTGGCCTAGGCTATCCTCAGATGTTTTATCTTCTGCCTTACCCTATCCAGGTTTGGGATTCCCAGTGAGTGCAACTGCATCTAGCAGCAAGGACTTCTTGAGGGCCCACTTGAGCAATTGTTTCCGTTTATAACCTGTTTAATTCTTACAACAAACCTATTATAATTATTTTATAGATGACATATTTAGGGATTAATGATGTTAGTTCGATTGCCTGTGGCTTGGTTGCTAGTAGATTTCAGAGCATCCAAATACAACTGTCTGTCTTTCCACACTCCATACTGACTCCATGCATGCTTACAACCCCTGAGGAGACGGCTCAGGCTGTAAAATGCTCCCTTCACAAGCATAAGTTTGTTCTCCAGCATCCACAAAAAAGGTTGGATGTGATGACATATACTTGTAGTCTCAGTGAGGAGGAAGAGACGAGAGGATCTCGGCGGGGGGGGGGGGTCACTGGCCAGCCAATTTAGTCTAATCTTGTCCCTAGGTCATAATAGGAGATCTTATCTCAGAAACAAGTGTCCTGCAGTGTGACATCTGAAGTCACACTCGACATCCATGTGTCTGTATACCACACACACACACACACACACACACACACACACACACACACACACTTCCAATAATTGCCTTGTTGTGAGCATAGTTATAGCTATACTCATTGACTCTTTCCTCACTATTAGTAGCTTAGTAGGTTTTTGATGGCCACCAATGTTCTTTCTTGTCAGCACAAGTGATTAAGAAGGAAATAAGCTGAGGCTACCCTGGTGGAGTCAGAACCAGGACTGTGATGGCCATGACACTCTCCACTACCCAGACTACACTCAGACTTCTGGTCCAATTCCAACTATGGAACTTCTAAAAGAAACAACTGCTCGTAGAGATGGTTTAGAGGGTCACTTTCAGCATCATTAGTGTCTAGATGGTAGATGACCTGAAGGACAGGATACAGACAACAGATTGGTAGGAAATTTATTATTGCTTCCAAACACTTGAATATGCAGTTGCATAATATCCCCATAGCTTTCCAGTTTAGTTGGTAGACAATTACTACTGTTGATGTGTTGTGATTTCTCAGAGTTGGTGAGAAGGGAATTGACTCGATATATTGGTTTGCACCTGGCCCCTCATATGCATCTACTCTAATTCCTTCATAAGTTATCATCATCACCATCCATCATCATTAATGTTATTATGCTCCTGTATGAGGGAGAGAGTGATGAGTGAGGGGGTCTGTGTGCACCGTGTGAATGTGGAGGACTTTGTGCGATAGAGTCTCTCCTTCCATCTTTTTATGGGGTCTGAAGACTGAGCTCAGCTCTCCAGGGAAATGTTTTTACCCAGTGATCTATCCTACCAGCTGTGCTTTTATAATACCCTGCATGTCCTCTCCAGGTAAGAGAGAGCCTAAGCAATTTGTCTAGTCACATTGTTCAGAAATGGCAGACTTAGGACTCATTTGTTGCTGCTCTTGTCCACCACACCTTCAGTCTTTTTCTATACTTTCCCTGTGATGGCGTTGGGCCAGAGGGCAACTGCAACAGATGGGCTTCTTATAGGCATTTTCCCCACAATAAGAGAGACCATAGCTCAGGGATGATTCTTCTATTTATTATATCAATTTCCATAATCCTAACCACCTGCACCCCAAAATCAGACTCTGGACCTGAGTCAAGAAGCTGAAGGACATTATAGAAAGTGGCACTAACAGAGGTGCATCTCATTGAGACCTGCCGTGCTGTTTTGAATCAAGTCCCCACCCACCTCCCCCAACCACCTCCCACTGCCCACACCACTTGTTTATTCTCCCAACTAGACTTTTGTACAGGCACTTACTTTTGTCTAAAACAGATTAGTAGATTATTTTTTTTGCCTCCTTGATATCTATTCAGCTCAGAACTTGCAGGACATTATTCCTCAATGACCCTGACCTTCAACAGGGATCAGGATTCCCTCCTGTGTGCATGCATTCACCTGTGTCTAGCTAAAGCTTAGAACTCTTCTCCCAGTTAGGATCCCTTGACCACTTAAAGGAAGGGATGGAGTTGTTTGTTTTGTGTGTCTGGGAATAACTAGTAACTGGGACATAGCACTGATGAATGGATAGATGAATGTGTACTTTGAGGCCAGGGAGACCTTAGTTCTTTGAGGGTAGTCTCTCCACAACCTTGAACATTTTACTAAATCTCAGAGTGATGGTGCCCCCATCTGATAATTGGTAATAGTAGCACACATGCATTGTAGGGATTATCATAGACTTCAACCTGTCAGTGAAGAAACCAGCCCACAGAACTTCCATAGTGGTGAAACCAGTGAATCATGATGTTCTTAGATTCTACACTGCTTTCTTGGCTCGCTGAGAAGTTTCCTTACTCTGGAAGGCATTTTATCTTCCACTGCCAAGAGTCACAAACATATATCAGTCAAGAATTTATTTCTAGGACTCAGTATAGACAAAATGCAAGTAAACACTCTGAGTGTGGCATACCCACCCTCTCTGTCCCCTTAGAACTGAGCACATAGATGGATCAAGCTAGCTACCCTTGGACACCACAGGCCACCAGTCCCCATTGTAGAATTTTCTGAGGTTTCCTGAAGACCATACTGTCTCCCAAGTTATATCGCTCATGTCTTCTGACCATGCTGCCTTTGCCTTTCTCGGTCAGCTCCTGTGGGATGCAGCTCAGATGTGACATCTGTCCAGACACTGCCTCTACAGTAAAGAAGGATGTTATGAGGTTGCAAGGAAAACACTAATAAATTTCTCCTGATGGCTTTTTCCAAACCTAACCTGACAGCCACTCTTAGATTAGGCCGTCTAGTGACTTTAAGACTCTCTAAATATGTAAATAAGTTTTGTTACATCATTAAGCTTGTAAGAAATAAGACATTAATTAGCATTAGCATATTGAATCACTTAGGTGTCAGTAGCTAATATGGCTAATTGACATTTAATAAGTCTTGCTATCTAATTTGCTATGAATTACGTTAAATGTTAATTAATTACTTAGTTATTCTTTGCACAATTATTATATGTTAATGTGCATTTAATAGCTTATTATTTGGGTAATAGTCTTAACAGTAAACAAGTTACCTGTAAATGTACTGGTTTGAACATATCTAGACCACTCCTAAAAGAATTCTTTTAGATATACTTAAGGAATGAACTAATACAATTTCAAACTATTGGAAAAAACAAAAACAAAAACATGAATCTGGGAAACACAATTCCTTGGTTAAACTGGTCAGCTTCTATTTTATCTGTTAGCAGCATCTAGGCAATACTGTCATTACCCATTCCATTAAACTGCTTACAATAGCTCTAGAAATGAGCACACCTCAGAGAGGGTTATTATTGGCCTATGTTTAAATCTCAGAAGTTTTGTTAATAGAGTAATGTGGCTGGCACAAGAGTAGATGTGATTTAGGCTGCATTAGTAGAAGCATAATGTCTGAAACAAGAGAGATTAGAGCCCTGTCCTGTCCAGTCTTGCTCTGGCCCAGCCATACTTGGATATTTTGTCATTTAAAGACATATATTATGTGGAGAATTGGAGGAGAATTCAAGATGGGGGGGGCAGACTTAAGGGAAAACTAGCACAAAACAATCTTTAATATGTATGATGAAGTTTGTAAAAGGAATTTTTTTAACTTACTGATTTGAGTAAGAGCACTGGGTAGAAGTTAAAAGGAACAGGTTTCATACCCCATCAGCGATAAGGTTGGGAGAAAGTGCTTCTGGAGTAATGCGCTCCCCATCACAGGAGGAATTCAAGCATTAGCTTAGCACTGACCCGTGCAGAATGGACCTGAGCTCAAGTGTGTGGCTGGAAGATGCCTGATGCCTCGGACAGCATCTGATTGTTGAGACCTGTGCATGTCATCCTTCTCACTGGCCGACACAGTCTCATGCCCACATTACCCAGTGCATGGTTCACTTTGGGGAAACCCTTTCAGGTTTATGTAAGCGCTGCTCTATTTTGTGCAGTGTCCTGGTAGTGGGCACAAGCTTGCCATCTCACTCCCCCTGGGTCTGCATTGCCAATTCCCTTCAGGTGCCCTTCACCAGCCCACGCTCCAAGTGGGGCTCATAAGGGACCAGCTGAGCCACTGCAGTCAATTATCTTTGACAGGACAGGACAGGAGAAAGGGCAGGCGCCTGGCAGGCAAATAAACTTAATGAAGTTTGTAATAGACTGCAGAAATATCAGCCTCGTGATCAAAGCAGGAATAAGCCACAAGAAACTATTAATTAAGGCTCTCCCACTATCTCCTCTTCGCATTTCCTCCTTCACTGTGGCAGGAACATTCTAATTGTTCCCAGCCTTTCAAGATGCAAAGGCAGCTTTTCTTTCCCAGATTTCAAAATGTCCTTGGGGGTCAAGTGTCTGCTGCCATCACTGTCAGACTCTTGGGTCCCCAGTCTAGCTTTGCCCTCTGTAAGCAGAGAAGGGACCCTGTACTAAATGTCTCCTCCTTACAGCCCCCTTGCTCAGCCAGAGTACCCCAGCTTCTCTACAGCTTCGTTCCTCTCTCTATGACCATGCTGTTGTTCACTGACCCTTTCCACAAGGAAGTTTGACTTTGAAACTCTTTCTAGTCATGGGACATATATATTGGGTAAAGGCAATAGTCACAACATTTAATAACCAGAATTATAAGTCTACATGAGTCAGTCTATGAACAATGTTAAAATCCATTTCCTTTTATTTCTGATCTAAAACTGCTCATTCTGTAAATCATCTGTCAAACCAGTCTAATCTCCTTCTATTTATTGGTTGATCTTTCAGAACCGTTGATGTGATCTTTTGTCAGATACAGGCATCACTGCATAAAGGGTCTGCCAAAGGGACCAACCCCTACCAGTCACTGCAATTCTGTTCCTAGCAAGATGTATCATAGTGAGACACACAGCAAGCACATGCTGGTGAATCCCAGCCTCGCTGAAGATGAACACCAGTTGCTGGTCCCTCTGACAGTATGCCCATCCTGCACCTGCTACAGTGTCCCCTCAAGGATAGACCACTTAGGAGAAAAGAGGCTTTTTCAGCAGCTACTGGGAACCCCCACATCTGCTCTTCACTATTGCCAGACCTAAGTGCCGAACACTGCAGTCACCTCTCAGTGCCGTCAAATGGTTTATGGTCTATTTCCCAGCCACTGTGAACATGGCTTAGTATCTCAACAACTAGATTGTTACAGCTACATACTTCTCTGTCCTGACTCCCCACATGCTCTGTCACATCCCAATGGCAGGTGCCCCTTTCAAAAGGAAAAGCAAGTTGGCAAAGGGTCTTAGGAGATAGCAGCAAACGCCAATTTTCCTTCTCCCAACATATGCCCAGATACCCCCTCTCTCCCCACAAAAAAGAGTCTAGATTCCATTCTCTGCCTGTCCAGTCATGAACAACTTCTAATTCAGGTATGTGCTATCATGTGATAGAATTCTTCAGTCCTCTCTGGAAAATTCTAGAGAGAATCAGGGGGCACCCACAGCTGACGCAGCCATAGCTTCCGTGGGAGATTTATGGAGATAGATGTCTACGTGGAGCAAGAGAGACGACTTATGAATGCTGCCAAACCAGTGGGCCCTGTTGTTGAAATGGCTTTCTTGTTGCCTGTGTTGGTTGAAGCCTCAACAAATGTAGAAAGATGAACCAGAGCTCCAGCAGGGGCTATCTTCAGAGGTGAAAATCATTAGCAAGAACAAGCCCTCTCCCTGCCATAGCGTTTATCACGCGTGGCCTTGGCTAAGGCTGGTGGATCTCAGTTCCAGAGAGGAGCAGTGGGGAGAATTAGGTCAGGCTGTGAGTGACAGTGGGCAAATCCAAAGCTATTATCACCTGCCCCCCTGCCCCCTGCCTTCCTAAGTTGGCCTGTCCAATTAGCTTAATGACATGGTGGAAGATGGTATTTCCAAACAGTACAAACAGCTGGGCTGCAATCATCCTGCTTGCTAGTGTGAAGCATGTCAGGCCGCCTCTGTGGTGACACGTGGACCCTATCAGCATGACACACATTTCGGGGAAATGCTATAATTCAGTACTGACACCTCAATCAATGGTCCCCATTTCTGAGCTGTCTTCCCTGAGAAACACAGAAAGCATTGGCCTCAAACGACCCTCCAGACTCTGTGGCTATAATGTGTGCCATCCAGTGTCCTTCTTCCTGCTTCTGCATGCCACTGTTCCAGCCCATTGAGCCTGGTGTCTGAGTGTAGCCTCTGAGGTTGGATGTCACCTGAATCCTCCACCACTGAAGCTGGGCTAGTTGCTCAGTGTTTACTTTGTCTTTCTAAAAATGGGAATTGAGTCTAGCCATTGCAGGAGACGGGGCAGATAAAACAAGACAATTTCCAGAGAGAGTTCAGGGTCTTGTCCCACATACTGGAACCTTTTGCTAAACTTAGCTGCCAGGCTGGGTTATCTCTTTCTGCTTTTTGCCAATCCTATGACTTGGTTCTCTTTTGGTCTGCACGGGTCCCCACATACTCCCCTCCAGTCTGGTGTCTAGATGTGTCTCTGCTGTCAGTTTTCTGAGCTTTTGCTTCTGATCCTCCTTGGAGCTCCCCGGGTCTCTTTGTCAGGGTCCATGTCTTCCTAATGCTCTTCTTGGCTGTTTCAGATTGTCTGAGAGCCGTACCCCATCCCTTATACCATGGAACACTATGGAACCAGAGAGCTTTTAATCCCATGCAGAGAAAATAAACTCCTCCGAATGGTGATTCCCCACAGCCTTGGTGAAGCTCAAGCTGTGAAATGCAGATTTTACTACAATAATTATCCTGCCTGAAGCTATGCCAGCTTGGCTGGGCTGGCAAAACAATATGCCAGTCAGGGTCCAATCGCCCCTTCCCATTGATCATAGAGAAGCTGTCTAGCCTTCAGCTGGATGCTAAAAATAGGTCTCAGGGGGCAGGAGCAGCTAAAAAGACTCTTTGGCCAGAATAGCCTTCCTGTATCCCACAGGCTTGAGGCAAAAGGGATTAGAGACTTTAGGAACCCTGGGGTCCACAGCTGTGTGGTCCCAGATGGGCAGTATAGAGTGGCAGAACCACACCGACAGGTACTCAGCATCACAGTCCTACCAGTAACCCAGGTAGCATCTGGAGGGAGAGCTGGTCTCAGAAACTGAAGCTACAGAGCACACACAGGCAGTGAGTGGTTCACGGCCATCACGTGGAGAGGCATAAAGGGAAGGCAACATGAAGACTGGGTATGGGAGGCCTTCTTTTTTCCCATTTCTTTTCTTTTTGGGGGGACGTTAATCTCATTCTCCCTACTGCTCCTTCTCATGCCCCTTCTCCCGGTCTTCCCCCAGCCCCCAGTACCCCTGTCCCCCCTCATTCACTCCCCAGAGAAGGCAAGGAATCCCAAGGTGAGTTAATTAGGTCTGACATATCCAGTTGAGGTAGGACTGATTCCCTTCCCCAAGTGTCAAGGTTGATTGAGGAAGGTGTTTTCCCGCTAGGCACGGGCTCCGAGAAGCCAGTTCATGGACCGCGATAGACTCTGGTCCAATTGCAAGAAGCTTCAGAAACTGCCCATGCCTTTCGACTGTCATCTACATGTAGGGGGTGCAGATCCATTCCAGGAAGGTTCGTCAGCTGTTATTTCAGAGTCCTTGAGCTCCCAACAGCAGGACAGTCTAGTCGTTGGGTCTCCTGATCATGATCTGGATTGCTCATGCAATCTCTCCTCCCTCTCTTCAGCTGGACCAGTAGCTCAGCCCGGTGTTTAGCTATGGATCTCTGCATCTGCCTCCATCAGCTGCTGGATGAAAGGTCTATAATGGCTGTTAGGGTGGTCATTCATATGATAATCGGGGAAGGCCAATTTAGGTTCCCTCTCCACTATTGCTTGGAGTCTTAGCAAGGCTTAGCTGAGTTCTTGGGCGGTCCCAGGTATCAGGTTTCTCTCTAATCCCACAATGGCTCCCTCTATCGGAATATCTACTTCTTTCCTCTCGCCATCTGTTGCTCTCCCCCTCTACCACCCCTCCCTCTCATGTTCTCTTCTCACCTCCTCTTGCTTCCCTCATACATACCCCTTATGATCACAATTTTCTCAGAACTTTTCTATTTGCCCTGTCCAGGGGGAATCTATGGATGTCTCTCTTAATTTTCCTTTTACCTAGCTACTGAGGGGGGTGGGCTGTATTATAGCCTGGTTATTCTTTGCTTTGTCTAAAATTCACTTATGAGTGAGTACATACCATGTCTGTCCTTCTGGGTCTATGTAACCTCACTCAGGATGATACTCTCCATATCTATTTTTTTTTTTTTTTTTTTACTGCTAAGTAGTACTGTTGTGTAAATGTACCACAATTTTTTTAATCCATTCTTTAGTTGAGGACATCTAGGTTGTTTCCAGGTTCTGGCTATTATGAATAAAGCTACTATGAACATAGTTGAGCAAATACCCTTGGGGTAGGAATGTGCATCCCAGGCTGGAGAGATGGCTCAGAGATTAAGAGCACTGGCTGTTCTTGCAGAGGTCCTAAGTTCAATTCCCAGCAACTACATGGTGGCTCACAACCATCTGTAGTCCCCCTTCTGACGTGCAGATATACATGCAGATAAAACATTCATATATATATATATATATATATATACACACAAATAAATATTTTTTTTAAAAAAAAAAGAATGTGCATCCCTTGGGTATATGCCCAATAGTGGCATTGCTGGATCATTGGGTAGAATGAATCCCTGTTTCCTGGGGAACCATCATAATGATTTTCAAAGTGACTGTACAAGTTTACACTCCCACCAACAGTGAAGGAGTGTTCTCCTTGCTCCATATCCCTTCCAGCATAGGCTGTCATCTGTGATTTTTATCTCAGCCATTCGGAAGGTGTAAGATGGTATCTCAAAGTTTTGATTTGCATTTCTCTGATAGCTAAAGATGTTGAGCATTTTTTCAAGTGCCTTTCAGCCATTTGTAATTCTTCTGCTAAAAATTCTTTGTTTAGTTCTATACCCCATTTTTCAAATGGGTTCTTAGGTTTTTTCACCTCTAGTATCTTGAGTTCTCTATATATTTTAGAGATCAGTCCTCTGTCCAATGTAGGGTTAGTGAAGATTTTTTTTTCCATTCTGTGGGTTGATGTTTTGTCTTTCTGGCCATGTCCTTTGTTTTACATTAACTCCATTTCAGAAGTTACCATTTATTAATGGTTGAACTCAGTGTCTGTGCTACTTGTTAGAAAGTGGTCACCTGTGCCAATGCATTGGAGGGTATGTCTCACTTTTTTCTATCAGGTTCAGTGTAACTGGGTTTATGTTGAGGTCTTTGACCCACTTGGATTTGAGTTTTGTGCAGGGTGATAGATGTGGACCTATTTGTTGAAGATGCTATCTTTTTTCCACTGTGTATTTTTGGCCTGTTTGTCACAAATCAAGTGTTCATAGGTGTGTGGATTAAGGTTGGGGTCTTCAGTTCTACTCCATTGATCCACATGACTATTTCTGTGCCCGTGCCAAGCTGTTTTTATTGCTGTAGCTCTATAGTAGAGCTTGAAGTTAGGAGTGGTGGTGACTATATGAGGCCTTCTTAAACTTTGCCTCCTCACTCTGGCCTCCCCTGTACCCTGTGAAACCACAAATGCCTTTATACTTCATCTCGGGTTCACTTTGCCCCTAGAAAGATGTTTCACCAATCAACTCTATTTCCATCCATCCATTTGGAGCACTTTCCAGTGTAAGAGGCAAGATGATGATTGTGTTGGCTGGAAGCTGGCCCCAGGCAATCTCAATAATCCTGTGAGGCCAGTGTTATCATTCTCTTTAAATGACAGATGAGGAACTAAATGGGGGGGGGAGCACAGAACTTTCCCAAAGCTTCCCAGTGGCTAGCCTAGGCAGGAGTCTTATTCCATCTGGCTTGGCTCCTCTGAGGCATCTCTCCATCAGTCTTTCTCAATGTGGGGTGACTTAGCTTGCCCTGTAGGGCCTGATAATATCTGCAGACTATGTTGGTGAATCTAACAATGGAAAGGGTTGTGACAATCACCCAGTATGCAATGACAAAGGACACTGCTTAATATCCTACAGTGCTCAATGTATGCCAGCACAAGGCTATTCAGAAACAAATATCAGGAGCATCAACCAACCTACTGGGGACAGCACTCTACCGCATACTTTAGCAGTCATGTCAATGTGGTGTATCAGAATTACCTGGGGATCTTGTGAAGAACAGAGAATTGACATACTCAGAGGTCTCCAGAGTTCCTCTCCACTTCTCTTCAGGAGATTCTCACTCAGAGTCAATGCAACAGGCCAAGAGACACTTTCCAAGGACAAATTTGCAAAGGAGTAGATGCTGAGTTCCTGTCTGCTCTGAAAAGTCTTCTGACATGGGAATGTACTTGGAAAATATTTCCAAATAACACACAGAGAGAGAGAGAGAGAGAGAGAGAGAGAACACTAGAATCAAATAAGTATTTAGAGACATATTAATTTTTGGCTCAGGCTCATTATCGACTAACTCATAACTTATTTTTATAATCCATGTCTTGTTATGTGGCTATAGCTTATCAGTACTTTTACATCTTGGTTTTTTTTTTTTTTTTTTTTTTTTTTTTTTTTTTTTTTTTTTTTTTTTTTTTGGTGGCAACTTATAGCATTTCCTGGACTCTGCCTTTCTTTGTCTTTTATATATATGCTTAGATTTCCTGCCTGCCTCTAAGCTGCCACTATAGGCCAAAAGAGCCTCTTTATTAAAAATTAGTAATGAAATATATTCACAGCAAGCAAAAAGACATCACACACACACATACATGTATCAATCAAAAAGTCAGACTGTTATGGCCCATGGTGTCTATCTGGCCTCCCTCACCTGAAGACCAGTTATCCAATACAACAGTCATCTTGGCCAGTAGTTAATGGAAGTGTGAACCAGTACACCTTGCTCTGATCTTCTTTGATATAAACACACATTTCCATCTCACAGATGGGAGTGTTTGGATTAGCATCTGAAGTGTGAACAAAACCATAGGTGTATCATCAAGATTAATGTACAGATTTGTTCATAATTGGAGTGGTACCAGGTAACACCATGCCTGGATAGGGAGTCAGAGCAATAAGAAATGACTCAAGACAAAGGACAAACAAATCAAAAATGACAAGTGTAGAGGTGGGTGTAAGAGCTAATGAGATGAGTAAATAAAAATCCCATCTAGCCCATCACCTAGCCTGCCTTCTTGGCCCTTTCTTGCCCAGCCTCTAGGAATTATCCCAAGTCTGGATGGAAGCATGGATTGAAGCATTTGGATGAATGGTCCACCCTGCACCTTGTCAGTCACAGTGCCCATTGTTGTCAATTTATTTCAACAGATGTTTACCTCAGACAGAGAAGACATGTGACAATGTATTGTTTGTATCTAACAAATAAAGATTTCCTGGAGATCAGAGAATTGTCACAGAGTTAGCCATAGAGGTCAGGTAGTAGTGACACACACCTTTAATCCTAGCTCTTGGAAGGCAGAGGCAGAGACCCATCTGGACCTTGGAGAGTTCAAGGCCACCCTGCACTACATGAGATTAATCTAATCTGGAGAAGAAACAGAGCCAAGCAGTGGTGGCACACACCTTTATTCCAAGCACTAGGAAGGATGAGACAGGAAGTGATTTGACTAGGCAGAGGAAGGACTATATGGAGGGAGGGACAGGGGTTCAGCCCTTCACTTTTTTTCCCACTTGGCTGAGGACTCCAGGCTTTCTGTCTGAGGATTCATGGAGACAGAATCTTCCCCTTTTGGCCTGAGAATTCAGTAGCGATGAGGAGTTTCTCTAGTGGCTTGTTCCTCTGCTTTTCTGATCTTTAAGCATTTACCCCAACATCTGGCCCTGGCTTTATTATAATAAGGTCAATTATGATTCAAGCAACATAGGCAAATGGTAGAAAAGAAAAGTCAAATGCCCCGGCCATCTGTGCTCCATAGGAAGGTTAGTTACAAGCCACACCTAGAAGAGTGAATGTCACAGACCATGAGCACTGAGACTTTCTCCAGTCTCTCCTCTTTCTTCCTGCCTGCTGCCCTTCAATGACCTGTTCCTGTGTTCTGAGCAATGTACCCGTGATGGCAAGCAAGCCACCAAGATACATTCCCAGCTCTGTTGAAGTGATCTCACTAAGTTGCCGAAGCTGGCTTTCAATTTGTCATCCTCCTGCCTCAGCCTCCCCAGTTCTTGTGCCGGCGGGTCAGTCCTTCCTTCTTGGTGTGTTTCCCATCTTTTTCCACACTTCCTGTCTTCTGTCCCTCCTTTTCTTCCTTTTGTTCCTCTCTCTTCTTTCTAAATTTCTTCCCTCACTCCTTACTAGCCTCCATCCTTCTCTTCTTCCTCCTTCCTTCCTTTCAATCCTTCTTTATTTCCATGGAGCTTACTTCACCAGTCCTGTCTACTGTCCTCTGAAGACATGGAAGTCTGGTGGCCCTGGCGGCTGGCATCCTCTACCAAGATTACTAAGTGTCTCTCAGCCACAGTCTGTGCAGCACTGACTTCAGGCTGAGCGTGAAGTTAGCAGCAGTTTTACCTTTGTCTCTATGACTCAGAGATGGGCCTTTCAGGACAATAGGACTCTATTTATTGAGAAGGGTTATTGGATAGAGAGATTGGCAGTTCTCAGAACCAAGAAGAAAATGAGTTTGTGCCCACAGGAAGAAGATATCCTTAACTGTCAGCTTGACAAATTGGGAAATCCTGACAGATGTTGTGGTAGTTTTATGTAATTGTCTCCCATAAGCTCATAGGAGGTGGCACTGAGAGGAGAGGTGGCTTTCTGGAGTGGTTATGGTCTCTTGTTGGAGGAAGTAGATTACTGTGGGAATAGGCTTTGAGGACTCATGCCCAAGCTATGCCAACGCTTCAATCTATTAACTGCTGCCTTCCGATTAACATGTAACCAGCATCACGTCTGCCTGTACACCTCCATGCCCCTGCCATGATGATAATAGACTGAACTTCAGAACCGTTAGCCACTCCAATTAAATGTTTTCTTAAGGGTATATATGGATTAAAAAATATGACTTTATTCATAATAAAAAGAAGAAGAAAGAAAGAGAGATGGGAGAAATGGAGACTCCATGTTATTACTAGTCCAACATTTTTATGTGTAATATGGTCTCAGAATTGGATTATTCAAAAGATTTTTAAAGTTTTTTCCAGTGCATGTACAATTTTAGGTATTTATATAAACAGTAGATAAAATGTGGGATAAAAGAGAAAAAAAGAGTATCCATGGTCATGATGTCTCCTCACAACAATAGAAACCCTAACTAAGACAAATGTGAAAGCCACAGCACAACAGAAATTCCTGTGTGGGTCCAGCTATTGTCATTTTCTAGTATGAGTAGCTCACAAATGTTTTTTAAAAGTGCTGAATAAATATATGCACCCTCTTTGTATCAATGGAGATGAAGAATGATAGGCTATCTTCTGATGGTATAATTTCCTATGTATTCTCACACTTGCATATTGAGTTGATAGAGTGATATTCAGACTTAAAAATGCAAAGCTCAACATGTCTGACTGGCAATGCAGCTGGCCAGCCTTTGGTAGTATTTGTTGCTCCTGAAAAGCAAATAGACTTCACCTCCCTGCCTTTAGTTCCCAACCTCCATAGTCTCAGGTGAAGAGCCAGGCATGGATTCAAGCCAGGCTGGACCAGTCATTCATGCAACAAATATTTATTGAATGCTTGGTAATACAAATCAGAGTGGTAATCAGCAATAATACAATGAGAAAATAATAGACACAATCACTTTCCATCTAACTACATCCTCTATTCAGAGAGTGACATTCATTAGATTTGATAAAATGATAAAATTCATCCGTGGCAATTGAGTCTTCTGGATGACAGACAAGGGCAGGATGCTGAGCACTTGATGAACTTGACCTGACAAAGAAATCGTCCCTTGAAAAAGTGGTACTTTAGCTGAGGGCAGTAGGACAAACAGAATGTGAGGATGGAGGGGTGGGAGGGCGAGGTTTTCTACCTTTCTAGAGAGCACACACTTGAGGAGTTCGTTACTGTTAAAAATACAAAGCCAAGGCAGCCAGTGAAACGCCAGCACATATCACCAGCATGTCACCAACACTTGGCAACCTAGTGACACACTTCATGAACGTGTGGCCCGACATTATTTTCTGCTGAGTTTGTCCTTTGTGACTTTGACTAAAGCCGCTATGACAGAAATGAGGAGAAGAAAGACAAGCTAAAAGATGAGGCTGGAGGTACAGGCAGACTACTGAGGAACAGTATGGATCTCAAACTCCATTTTAAATCCAAGGGGAATTCATTAAGAAATTTGAGGCGATGAAGTAGCTTTATCAGCTGTGTGGTTGGGGTTAGTTTGTTGTGATGGGTGTTTTTGTTTTGTTTTGTTTTTAAGCTTTTTTCTGAATGGGATGGGAGTGAGTTAGAATGGCCAGAATGTTGGAGACGGGGCAAATATGTCTCTGAACAGACAAGTTACGAAGCTATAGCATAATCCAGGCAAAAGATAACCGTTTTAACTGGGGTGGGGTTGTTTGAGAAAGATAAAGAAAAGAAGAATGATTCTGAGAGACTTAGGAAAGAAAATCCATATATTTGATAATGGACTAGATATAGAGACTGAAGTGGGAGAGATATGAAGCATGATAGCAGAGCCCCACCCCCTCCTGATGTGTGGAGCAATGAAGTGCCCCTAACTAGACGTGACTGCAGATGAAGGTGACAGGAACAGCAGGTGCTTTGTTTTGTACATAGAAAACTGTGTCTCTGGCACCAGAGGAAAAGAATTTATGAAGTGAAGCACTAGATTTATAAATTTTGAGCTTTGAAGAGAGGGTTGTTTTATTTGAGAGCTTCTATGAGGGTCATCTGAGAGAATGTGCTGGTAATCAGGCTATCTTCATCTCATCCCCTGGGCTCCATGTTTTCCCTGCCCAGGTCAGTCAGCTCCCTGCCTTCATTAAGAAGGAGCAAAGAGATGGGGTCATCACTATGGTCTCTAAAACAGTGCAAATGGAGAAGCCATTTGGGATATTGTATGGAGTAAGAGCAGATGGCAAAGGTAGATAATCTTCAAATGATTGAAGGAGTGTCAAGGAAGGCCGGCCATGTGGCATCAATTAGACCTTCTCTGTCAACAATGGCTGGCCATGCAGTGTCATTCAGACTCTCTCTGCCTCAGGATTCCAGTTAGACCCAGAGTTAGCATTACTTGGTTTTTGGCATCATCCCTGAGGGATGATTGGTATATGTGCTGGAGGCCATTTCTGCTGCATGTAGCCTGTGCCATAAAAGGCAGTCTGCAGGAACAGTGGAGGTGGCGGTATATACTGCACAGCCGAGACAATGGAAAGAAGTTTCCAGATCTTCAATCCTCCTTAGGCTCCATGGCTGGCAGCATGGTTCCATATCCTTCCTGTTCACCATAATTAGTCTCGAGATACTCAGTATATCTCTTCTCTTTCTTGATGGGAAGCATGAAGCTAAAGAGGGCCAGTCATGTAATGAAGGCAGGGAGCTGACTGACCTGGGCATGAATAACATGGAGCCCAGAGGATGAGATGAAGACAGCCCAACTACCAGCATGCTGCACTGAGAAACGCACACATTCTCTCAGAGGCAAGAATCACTCTTTCAGATGGGCCAAGAACACAGAGGTTTAGGCTTTCCCAAGGTCACAATTTGGGTTCACAATAGCTAATTCTCCCTATGCAGAACAAGGGGAGAACGAAGAGTGGTATTCTCATGCACAGAGAAGAAGCTGAAGGATACAGTGGTCAAGTCAGTCATTCACACATAAAGTGGTACCCAAGAAGGAGACTAAGAAGTCAAAGAGATACATGAGATGGAGAGGGAAGCAGGATGTGGGAAAGTCTACTCCAATAGCTCATCCCAGCAAGAAATGGCAATATCTCTTTGGGCTCTCTTCAGCAGTTGGGGATGAAGAAGGTGAAGAAATGAGAATCGGGCACATTTGCTCAGGTTGAAATGACATTTCAAAGGACTAAAGAAATGCCTACAAGGCACGAGCTGATTTGCTTGACTCTGCCTTTATTCTAAATGTCCTTCTATATCCTCACATGCCAGGCCTTAAAAGCTGCCTTTCCCTCACATATGGGTAGAGGATTATAGGAAATAAAAGAGATTGGTTTGGATAAGGAAGCTAACAAAACTTCCTACAAGCTAGGGTAGGGCCCAAGAAAGGTAAAGTATAAGAAGGATGAAGAATACTTGCGTGATGCTCTTGGAAATGAGTCTTGGAAACTGGCTTCATAGGGAAGGGGTGAGCTAGAAAATGAGGTAGTTTGGAAGTGCAGATGATTGGGGAGAGCATCACAGAATACTGAACCTTTTGACCTGGAAGAATTTGCTGGGAATGAGAAAATAAATTCCAGAAGCTAGAATGTGGAAGCTGAGCAGGAAGTAGGCCACCCTGGAGAGGAGCTTGGAATAAAGAGATGGAAGATAAACACCTGGCGCCCCAAGGTTATCCATGGCACAACTGTTTTCTGAAGTGACAAGCGGAGACATCTGCTTCCCAAAAAAATTGCCTCCCCAGTGTCTGTGAGGAAGGGACCCACAGAGAGGCTGTGCTGGTGTCAGTGGGTAATGAATGTGCAGCAATCAGGCCAATGGCTTGCAAACATTTCTGTCAGATAGAAAACCCTGTCATCTCATTCCCAATTTTATTTCATTCTCTTTCGCCTCGTATTTCAGTTAATAGGAGCTGTCAAGGCGACTCTTCGGTTCTTTCTCCTCCTCCTACAGCAGCTCATGTAGTCTGACAGCCTGAGAGATGGGGTTTTTGGAAGAACTGCATAAAATAAATTGTTAAAGTTTCCAGTCTTGGGGTTTATGTATCTGTTTGCACTTCTGTGTATGAAGGCTTGTCTGCACTCACTCATCATCGGAGCATGTATGTTTATCCAGAGGGCAGAGGTGTGATGAGATTGAAACAGCCTTGAATGTGAAGCTGGACTATAGGTTTGTGGTTCTATGTTTAGTGTCCAGTATGACAAGCCCCAGTAGTCTTCTATAACAAGGGTATTGCAAAACGGTCTTTTCATTCTGCCATAATTGTCATGAGCTTGTGTTACAAGGAACATGATTATCCCCTTGTGAGTTATACATAGCACTGGTAGATGATATTATACAGCTAATGTCTGTATCCAAGGCAGGATGCCACCAAGCCAGCCTCAGTTCCATAGAATCTACCTCCATGCTGCCATTGTTGATGTACTAGACCCTTAAGACCATGTCTACTTGGAACCACTCTGATGACTCCTAAGCTCAGCCTCCCTGACTATGATGTGCCCTGCCCCTGCTAACAGGCTGCTGAGCATCACCAGAGATCCAGCAAACACACTCAAATCCCTAGTCTTACTTGTCCATTCATTCAACAAACATTTATTAAGTATTTACCATGAGTGAGACTCTGTGCTGACCTCAGGGGACTCAAAGTTTAATAAAAACAGATGCCCTGCACACAGAAAGCTTTCAGACAAACTTAAAGTATAAGTTGTATTATAATAGATCTAGATCCAGGAATCATGGCCACAAAGAGGGACTCCTGACACACCCAGCCAAGAGGGGTCCCTAGAAGAGATCACCCTAGCCCCTGGCCCTGAAAAGATGAGAAGAAAGTTAACTGTATGAAGCTGACCAGCTGAACTTGCAAACAGTTGCTCTTTAACTCCTTTTCTAATATTTTACCACATTCTTTGAGTTGCTCTTACCTTTCAGAATTAGCTCCTTTGATATGTGGACCTGTAGTCTCTAGGCTAATCCCCCATAGCATTCACTGCTCACTCTCATGACTTCTGTGTATAGAACAAAATCTCAATGGCCCTGGCTTTGCTGGCACTCCATAAATGATCTTTGAGCTTCATAACCTGCCCCCACCCAACACCATCCAACCAAAGTTCCTCATCAGTCTTGAACAGACACTCTTCTCTTCTTCCTCTCAGTCTTCACTCACAGACCTTATTCCAGGAGAGTTTTGCATGGCTCCACATTCTATTTCCCTGATACAGAGTCACATGCATACTTGCAATCTCAGCTGAGATATTGCTACATCAGAATGCTTTCTAGAACCCTACACCTGGCACAGGAAAGAGATTTTGTCATCTCTGTCACAACAAAATCCATCCACGGATGAATGGGACTTCTTTTATACCACAACAATTATGAAATGCTTGTTATTAGAATGAATGAAAGGTTGGACTTAGAAGATCGAGGGTGTCATAAAAATTATTACTCATACAAGATGGGGGCCTGTCAACATTCTGTTATAGAAGGGAAGGCCCTGTGACGACTCTGAGGATTTAGGCAGTTAACAGTTAACATTTTCTTCACTGGTTTAACCACTGCTGGGGTTCATGTGATTCATAAACAAATCTAGCAAAATTCAACTGGAATACTCATGCGCGCACACACACACACACATACACAGAGAGACAGACAGAGACAGAGAGAGACAGAGATGGAGAGAAAAAAACAGAGAGAGACAGAGAATGGTCAAAATAAATAGTGTAAAGGGTTAGAAAAAGGCAGTTTGTGGAAAATCATGTATAGATTCAACACAAACAGAGGAAGCATTTTGTTGCTGCTTCTACACCTTCACACCATCTTTCTAGCTTGCTTTATTTGTAAAAATTTTTGTAAAGTTTTAAGCAACATGAATAAAGAAGAGAAAATATGTTAAATGTCAGATATCAAGTGACATTAGATTTGTATTGGAAATATCAGAGCTAAAAGACAATAAACCAATACCACTAAACCTCTGACAGGAAGGGTCTACTTTGAACTTAGAATTCAATACACAACCAGACTTTCCCTTACTCTGACATATTCAATGAGATCTCAAAATCCATCAACCATCAAGTTTTCATAAGAAGCTCCACTGGAGTGAAAAAGAAACAATGATTAAATGCATAATAACAATATAAATCTAAAAAGGAAAAGAATGTCAATCCAAATACTAGAAATCTAACATAGCTTAGAGACAAGATTTCTTGGGGGTGATAATAAGGAAATAGCCAAGGCCAAGGCCACGTACTGGACTCAAGAGCAGAGTTCAAGGACATGAAGGGAATGAGGGATCTTTATATACTTGTCCTAGAAATGCCTTATTAGGACAGTCACCATCCTATTGTGCATCTTTACTGAGAACAGTGCATAGGTTTGTTGAGGAGTCTGAAGATGAACTGTTTATATGTTACACATTAAACAAACAATCAAAACCAGAAAAGATTGGCCTAAATGAGAAAAAAAATCATTGTGTAATGTAGCTAAACTGTTAACATTCACATAGTAACAATAGATATACTATTTAATCAAAAGTCACCCAATGATTCTATTGGGAAGAAGAAAAAAAGGAAATATTTTTGATGGGAAGATGGAGAAAAGGTATTGAAGGATCTAAGTTTTTCCATTGTTCATTAGAAAGAAAACAATCAAGAACCAATATTTCAGAATCCAATATTATACATGTATGCTACTTAGAAAGTAGGAAGGAATGCTCAAAATAAATAGTGGAAAGGGTTAAAGAAGATAACTTGTGGAAAATCCTGTATAGATTCAACACAAACAGAGGAAGCATTTTGCTGCTGCTTCTATTTATTTATATGCCTATTTGTTACAAACTCTATTTTTTCTACTACTTTATTTTTATGCATTTTTATTTTCTTAAAGATTAAAAAAATTTCATGTCTACCTGTGTGGGGGCATGTGCACATAAGTGCAGATTCTCATAAAGTCCAGAAGAGGGCACTGGACCTTCTGGAACTGTAGTTACAAGGGTTGTGAGCCACAGATGTAGGTACCAGAAACCGAACTCTAGTCCTCTGCAAAATCAGTACAGACTCTTAACCACTGAGCCATCTTCGAGTTCATCAATTATTTGATTTTTTAAAACTGTGTACATTCTTTCTGTGATTAGAATCGGGGGGGGGGGCACTAGATTATCTTTATTGTGTCAGAATTTGGGCTAAGAAAAATAATAGGTAAGCACCCACACTTATAAAGAGGGTGCTTAGAAGTAAGTATGTCATATGCAGGCAATAGTCGAAAACAAGGGCATTAGATCTGTGCCTCTAACCTTGGCAGCCACCTCAATCCCACTTATGAAGGAGAGCCAGAGATTAATCAAGAGTGTGTCCCATGACAGGAAGCAGCACCGAGACATGTTCACTCAATAGTATGTCCTGGTCACTGCCCATCTCCTTGGTCTTAGAGAAAGTGCATGTTGATGCAAAGAAGACAATAAATCTCTACAGCATTGGAGCAAAGCAGAGATGGAATTACAGGAGGTGTGCTGTGCCTGGGGAGTGAGAAGTCACAGAGCCAGAAGAATAGAAGGCTGTGGCTGGCCAGAGCCTCCCAAGTGTCTTTCTTTCTGTAGGATAAACGGTTTCAGAACAGAAACTGCATAACTGTCATCTTGAGGACTGCCCAAGGAGTGAGGTGACATCAGCAGAGAAGCCAGGAACTGGGTCCTGAAGAGAGAAGTTCGTGACCATTATCAGAGATCGTGACCACAGAGACCCAGTGGTTAAAATATATGAGGAAGAACTTTTAGAAGTCCATGAAGGGATTACTGAGGGAAAGAGGCAGCAATTCCTCATCTGGATGAGAACTTTCTTTCACACCGCAGCCCTGCAGAAGCACTGGGCAGTAGCCAGTAGCCGAGGTGGGATGGAGAAGGGAGATTAAAGAAATTAACAGGCATGTTTACCCCACAGCAGGTTACCGAGCACCAGTAGGGCCTGAGTTGGGAAGAAAGAGAAAACCTTAAATTGGATGTGAAATGAAAGTATTGATTTAGATCCACCTGGCCTTTTTAATACCTGTAAGTAAAACTTCCAATATCTGAAAGTGATGGGGAACTACAGATCCTGGCCAGGGGCAGAGAATAGTGACCCATCAGAAGCTTTAAAGAAACAAGTGGTTATTTGCTGGTCCACTTTTATAAAGTAATCTTATTTTTAATTATGAGTAGTGTGTGTGTGTGTGTGTGTGTGTGTGATGACATGGTCCAAGGACAACCTCAGGTCTTGACCTCTGCCTTTCACCTTGTCTGAGACAGGGCCTTTCTTTTTGTTGTTTACCTTGGCATGTGCCAGACTAGCTGGCCTATAAACATCAGGGGCATTTTGCTTTACCACGGAAACACTGGGGTTATAGACAATGGTGCTCACCCATTATTACATGAGTTCTGGGCATTTGATTCAGATCCTTCTCAAGCTTATACAATGAGGCTTACTCACTGAGCCTCTGTCTCCCTAGGCTACCTGAGTTTTTCCTAACACACATTGAAATCTACCATATACTTCTCATATACAAGCATACATAGATTATTTCATTTAATATTTCTGTCTTTTGTTTCCTCTTGCTGTGACAAAATACTCTGAAAAAAACAACTTAAGAAAAGATTTTTTTTTTTTTAACCCACAGTTCTAGATTACGGTTCAGCATTGTGGGAAAATCACAGCAATAGAAACTCAAGACAGCTGGTTACAGTCTATATTTGAGAAGTGGAAAACAAGAAATGCATACGTATTAGCAATCAGGTCACCTCCCTAACTCTGCAGTTGAGGATTCTCTAGCCTAGGGAATTATGCCACTCACAGTGAGTATGCTTCCCACCTCAATTAAGATGACGAAGATAATCCCCCACAGACACGCCCTCTGGCCAACCTGACCAAGACAATCCTTCACTGAAACTCTTTCCAGGTGATCCTAGATGACAAGTCAAATGAACCATCACAACTCCCAAGCCTTTCAAAATAGTAGTTATAATTTCTGCTCTGTAAATCTTAACTCAGGGAGTGGGGTGGGGGTGTTCAAATCACCCAGCTAGCAAGTACTGAGACAGGAATTCGGTGTGGGACATCCCCAGAAACCACTCACACCTCAGGCAAAGTGAGTCAAAGCCTATCTTCTGTTGTTTAATAGATGGTTCTCAAACCCCAACATGTCGACAATTGACCTCTCTCCCTTAGCCTGGCTCCTCATCTCATACAGGAAAATAATGTCATAGCTAGGGACTTACGGTGAGCACTGGGTCTCTATGAACAGGTAAAGGCATTTGTCTATCACAAAATGAGTGCTCAATGAACAGTACCTACTATTGTTACGCTACATTTTCCTCTGAGTAAGAAAGGATAAAATGAAGTGGCAATCAGAGCTGTCTGGAGTGCTGCACACACTTGGAGGGTGCAAGACTGGTTTTATCTTCTCCTGAGATAATGTAGATACTTACATGGAATGCATTACATTCTGTGTAAAGATACTTTGTAAAAACAGAAAGGGAAATGTTGGAGTTTTGAAGTTATTTGTTCTTTAAATATTTTATTTCCTAACAGGCCATTAGCACATTGAAGGTACAGATTGCACTTGTACATCAATTGCTAATTTTATTTTTTCTACATCTAGTAAATGCATATGAGGCTAGGCGGTGAGGCTTTTGTCTGACATGCACAAGGCCTTTGTTCCCTCTCCAGTAAAGGAAAAAGGGAGAAAATGCCTTATGGCTGATATTACGGAGGCATTTTTCCTGCTGAGTCCCCCCCCCTCCTAACCCTAACTGTGTCAAGCTGACATAAAACTAACCAGCACAAGGGGAAACAACGTTTTGGTTTGGTTTGGTTTTAGTTCATGGTTTCAAAGATTTCAGTCCACAGTCTTTGACTTCTTTGATTCTGTGCCCATGGTGAAACAGAAGAGTATCAGCATAGGGGGAGCCTGTCAGGGGAGGAGGTTATTTGTCTCATAAAGACTGGAAATAGCTCTAACTTTCACAGTTATAACCTCTCCCCACTTCCAATGGTCCATATCCTTTAGCTAGGCTTCACCTACCAGAACTTCTACAATCTCCCAAAGTACTACTGACAGCTTGGAGTAGGGAGCTAAGCATTCAATACACTGGCCTTTGGGAAACATTTTTGATTTAGACCCTAGCAGAGCCTGACAAAGATGAAGCCAGTGTCCAAAACAGGAGCTAGTGGCCGGGTCAACAACATCTCACTTGTACAGTCACTCTTTGCAGAGGAAACACACCAAGAGGCTGTGGAGTCTAAATTAAACATGGGGCTGGAGCTCTCCAGCTTATTGGTTAAGAGGTTCAGACCTCTTCCAGAGGTTCTGAGTTCAATTCCCAGCACCTACATGGTGGCTCACAACCATCTATAACTGTAGTCCCATGGGATCCAGTTGATACCCTCTTCTGGTGTGCAGATGTCCATGCAGCCAAAACACCATATAAAATGTAAAAAAAGTAAATCTTTAAGTTAGACAGGGGTTCTTGTGTCTATGAGAGTTTTGTACCAAACGGGAGAAGACTAGAAGACCTGATCATTCATTTTCAGGCACTAAATTTGACCTTGTAGTGAGGAATGTGTGAATGACAGGTTAAGCATGCTGGCCTCGGTTGTCTGTTCAGGCTGTTCACTTTGGTTTGTTCTTTGCCAGTGATTCTGGGTGCCCTGGAGATGCTTCTGGGTCTCAGTCAGAAGCCTGATGGTGATTTGATCTGGTCATTTTCCAAATTCCAAACAGGCAAAAGCTCTGGTGTCTTCACAGTTGTGCCTCGACGAAGGGAGAGGCTCGGGCACCTGCGGAGACCTCCTCCAACTACAGTTTATTAGGTTTCCTCTCTCCCAAACCCTCCCTTTCATGCCCTCATCCTGGGGGCAAATAGAGCATGTGTGGTTCACCCTGCTTTCTCTCTTTTCCTCTCATTCTAGAAGCCCTAGGATTCCAGGACACAGAACTGTAAACACACAAACACACACATGCACTTGCACACGCATGCTTTGTTCTAATGGAAGCACCTCACATGCTCCTACTGATGAGAAAATCAGCCTCCAGGGCACCTCCCTCCTTTCAGCTGCCTACACAGCATTGGAATGGGTGAATTGTGAGAACACCCATCGTCCTTCATCAGCACACCTAGATACCACAATGACAGGGTTCTCCATGTTGACATTGGCAGTCTCCACTGACTGACACACAAATGAACCAGGGAAGGACATTGAAAAGCAGCCCATCTTTTGGGTGGAGAATGGGTGCCACAAAAGTATCTAGTGGGAGAGGAAATAACTCCAAGCAGAGACAGGACTCTTGCCTCGTAGCATTGTCTTTTACTATTCAGCTAAATTTCCTTCTGTACCACCTGCACTGCCCACCAACTATGTTCTAAGCATTGTTTTGAGCAGCAAGAAGAAATACCAAATATGACTTTGCCTAGAGGAGCAGGTAGCTCAGTGGTTGGCGCTCACAAAACAAGTGATAAGTCAACAAATGAGTTGGAAGTGGTACAATGGGGTGAATGTTATGAGAAGCTCGTGGTGAAGGAGCTACCAAACACAGCTAGAAGGTCAGAGCCAACAAGAAATGTGTCATGAAGTAAATGACACAGGGCGAATCCAAAGTTTAATATCAAGGTGCACCTGGTCCATAGTTGAGAAATGGCTATTTATGGCTGAAACTATACAGGAATGCTCTTCAAGTCATTGACATTGACATTCAAGTCATTTCTACTGACAAGTGGGAATGATTGGTGCTTGTGACTTCTCTAGAGACGGTATAGCAAGAAACACAGAGTGGGTGCTGAGTTTTTATGCCAGGCTCAACATCTTCCAGCCAAACAGCCTTGGAGAAATATTTTGCCTCAGTCAGCCTCAGTTTCCTCAAGGTGCCCTCTTCTCTGCCTGATCCTCAGGGTACCACAAAGACTTGAGGAGATGAGTTTGGTGCGCACACTCTGACAGCTGTGTCACTGCAGAAATGAGTCATTGTTATTCTCTGTTTTGGCAGATGCCTTCTTCTCTGCCTCCTGAGTTCCAGGATGAGCTTAACAAAGGACTTTTCTTCCCTGACATGCCAACTGCAAACTCCCAGACACATCCCTTGGGGCTGCCATGAAGCCCGGAGCCTCTGTTCCCAGCCTCCAGTCACAGGAAGCAAACGTCTCCATGGGGAGAAGAGCAAAGTAGAGGCCTGCCTGGAAACAAGTTGCTTCCGGCTTTGAGGTAATGAGTATAGAAGTCATGCAGTATTAATCACCACGAAAGAAAGAAGAACTCCAGCAATGGTGAGGCTTGGAAACCTCACCTTACAAGAACTCACATGTCTAAGCAGTATTTGTTAAATACACATGTTTCATAAAAATAACAACTCCTAGTCATCCTCTGTAAACACCTGAAACCCTTCTTTCTGCCCCATTTATTATGAAAATCATCAGATAAGTAGAAATAAAAAGAGGCTCAAAGTTAGAAGACCCAGAATTAGGTAGCCAAGTGTCTTGATTTTGACAGAGAATTGTGGATTTGGATGGCTTTGAGGGCTACAGCCTCAGATATGTGATAGCAGAACAAAATAACCTAAGGCTTAAATTCTAGAGGGGCTGACCTTTGGGAAAAAAAGTAGAAATGCATGAATTTTACAGAATTGTGAAAATAACTATTTGGGTTCTCAAAGCCTGAGTTGAAAGCTAAGGTCTGTAGCTGACCTTTGGCCAGAAAGTTCATAACCTCATTTTCCCCTATGACAGTGGTTCTCAACTCATGGGTTGTGACCTGACTCTGTTACAGGGGTCACCTAAGACTATTGGAAAACACTGATACTTACATTATGATTCATAACAGCAGCAAAATTATAGCTATGAAGTAGGAACAAAAATAACTATGGTCACCACAACATGAGAAACTGTATTAAAGGGCCACATCATTAGGAACGTTGAGAACTGCTGCCCTAAGAGCTGTTGTGAATGAAGATAAAGTGTCAATTGGCTTCTTAAATTATTTATTAGTGAACATTAATAATAAATATTATCCACTGCTTTCCCTGTCCTATGGCCTTCTTTTGGGTTCTAGTCTATTGCTTCAAGTACCACACTTGACAACAGTATCGAAGCCTTCCTTCAGGACTAGAGAGATGTTCAGAGTTTAAGAACACTGACTGCTCTTCTAGAGGACTTGGGTCCAATTCCCAGCACTTATATGGCAACTCACTGTAACCTGAAACTCCAGTCCCAGAGGAATCTGACACCATCTTCCGACCTCAGTCAGCACTGCACACATGAATCATAGACATACATGTGGGAAAAATACTAATACACACACACAAAAAAAAAATCTCAAAACAAAAAACTGTAAAAGCCTCCATTCTGTGGATAGTATCTCCTTTTATATAGGCCAAATACCTAATTTTCATATTATTAAGAGGAAAGTAGCCACTTACCACTTTACACTAAAGTGTGAGTAAATACTTTTACGTAGGAACTGTGCTTCCTCAGACCTGATACTCAGGATGCATTGATCTCTACTGAAAATGAAAAATGAACTCTAATGGACCCAAAGAAACATAGTAAACTGAGCCTCTTTTCAGTTTCCTCAAACATCCTCAACCCAGTCATAACAATCTGTTTCATGAAGTCCATAGTTTGTTCTTGTTGTTGTTTTTGTTTTTAGAAACAAGGTCTCATCATATAACTCTGTCTGGCTTTGGACTCACCATGTAAACCAGGTTTGTCTCAGACTCAGAGAGCCACCTGCCTTTACTCCTGAGTGCTGAGATTAAAGGTGTGCTACCATGCCTCACATATCAAAAGTTCTTACCTGTTATTCACAGCCACTTCCAATTTGACCCAGAATTTCCTCCCAGTGATATTTTGCATTAACTCCATACATTTTTCTTTTAGTAAATTAGAATTTCTCATTATATCACACCTCTATTTACTCTCTTCCATCTGGCTAGAATGCATATGCCCTCATCTCTGCAGCCCACAACCTGTAGGAAATGTTCTGTGATCTCCAACAAGTGTGTTCAACTTCTTTCCACAGTGCCTCTTTTTTTCCTGTCTTGAGCTATGCTTTTACCTATGCACATCCTAACTCAAGAAAGGCCAGTTCCCCCAGCACAGCAGCATCAGCACCATTCATACCTGAATGTAACCACTTGGCTTCTCAGAATAATGTATTTCTATTGCATATACTTCAAGCAGAAACTGTGGGGTACCCAAAAGTAAACCCGATGGAGCCTTTGGTTTCCCTGAGGACAGTCCAAATGCCTAGATGATGTTGCACACAGGTACACCCAGTGGGTAAGAGCACGGTGAGATCACCAAGGGTAAACAGAGACTGTTAGGACTGGGTTAAGGATGTCTGAGAAAACTGAAAACAGGCTCAGGTTACTACTGTGTTTCTTTGGGTCCGTTACAATTCATTTTGCATTTTCAGTAGAGATCAATGCATCCTGAGTATCAGGCCTGAGGAAGCACAGGTCCCAAATAAAAGTATTTATTCACACTTTAGTGTAAAGTGGTAAGTGGCTATTTTCCTCTTAATAATATGAAAATTAGGCATTTGGCCCATATAAAAGGAGGTGTTGTCCAAAGAATGAAGGCTTTTACATTTCTTCTTTTGAGATCTTATTTTTGTGTGTATTGAGGCAGGTACTGCCTTTTCAGAGATCCTGTTTGAGCACACAGGTATTTCTGAGAGTAGTCAACATGCCTGCTCTCAAACACTGACATGGATGGATGTATCAAATGGTTTCCCTGGTAACAAGGTAGAGAAGAAACATAAGGGCATTAGCTGGACACTAGTGTATAAATGTAAAGTATTTAGAATGGATAGATCAGGACCAGGACTAGAGTGAGACAACTAGCAGGTTGCCTGGAGTTTAGGAAGGTACTGCCTCTCAGGTTCGTGCAAGTATAGAATCACCACTTACACAAATCTCACAAACCTAGGAGTCCTGCCACCTCATCTTTGTTTAACCTAGAACCCTTTATTGTGATAGTCTTGACCCTAGAGTAAAGAGTTCATAAAAGCAAGGAATGAAGAGAAAGATGATTGGAAACTTTTTTCTCTTTTTCACAGTGGTGCCTGGAACCAGCCTTGCACAGGAATTATATACACTGTCACTTACTCTCACTACCTTCCCCCATGTGACCCAGACCTACAGGATGAAATGATGTGAAATCCTTTCCCATTTGAAAGGTTCTTCAAGAAAGGGCTTCCATAGTGGGCTGATGATTACCTCTCCACCCTGGCTCCCACCTTATGGCCTATATTTGTCAATCTGATGCTATTCTGGGTACTCATTGTGGTAAATAATACAAGGAGTAGTGTGGAGGTTCTAGAAGTGATGTCAAAGGGAACAGTTCTAAATGTCTCTTGGATAGCTTTGTACTGGGATAGAGTCATATTTTGGCATCTATTCAAAGAGAAATGAAAAGAGTTTATTTTAAATTTTTCTAACACTACCCCTGCTATGATTGAAGTCTCACCTTCTTTAAATGACATCTACTTTCTAAAGTACTTATTAAATATGTCTCTAGGACTGAAGGAGAAAAAAGATGAGATGAATGAAAAGCATTTCAGCCCTGTGCCTTCCCAGTAATAGGCCCCTACACATCCCAGCTCTTTCTAAAGTATCATGTCATTTCCTATGCCTTTAAAACAGATATAATCTGATATGATCTTAAAGGACCTCAGATGTAGGTCATTTTTAAAACCCAGAGACAAGGCTAGGAGATGATGCACTGGCTGCTCTTAGATGCTACAATCTTGACTGAATTCACAGCTCCCAGGAACACTTATTTATTTAAAGCACTAATAAGATGCTCAGTCAACATGTGGCATTTGGATTTATCTAGAACCCAACAAACCTGCTACAGTGTGCCCACCTGCATCATCATTAATGATGCCCTCGGGTTTAGCAACTTTATAGTCTACAAAACAGTTATGTCTGTTAGCTGTACTGTCTTTTAGCTTGACTCATTGAAGGTCTAACCACACAGAAAGAAATGTGAATTAGTGGAGGGGCATAGCATTCATTCACACACATGCACCACCATACATTCATGGAAGCCAGAAGTCAATATTGGGTGTCTTCCTCTGTCATGTCTCCATTGCCTCTAAATAAACTTGGTTTCTTACCCATTCTGCTAGACTGGCTGTCCATCAAGCTCCAGGGATCCTGTCCCTGCTTCTCTAGTACTAGACCAAGCTTTCTTACGTGGGTGCTAGGGATCTGAACTCAGGTTCTTATGCTCACACAGCAGGATCTTTAACAACTCAGCTATTTCCCCAAGTACCTGCGTGTACATGTTTTAAATCACAGAGATCAGTAGTGATGCATGTTGCTAGCTTTCCATCATCCCTCTACAAGATGTCCTAGAGAAGTTTCCACATCTTTTAAATTCATAACCAATCTGTGCGCCACATAGTTGCATCTTTTCTTCCATAATCAAGAAATATATTGAGGAAAAATAAGAGATAACTGAAAATGATGTGAACTCCTCCAGGAGCTATAATATGATGGTACCAATTTAATTAGGACTAGAATCTATTATGGCAACACCCCACTGGTTTATGCCACTATGAAAATGTCCTCAACACACTCATTCTTCACATCACTGTGACATCCTATGTGGGTATAAAGTTCCTAATCAGTTTCTGTGAAATTCGTAAAAGGCTTCAGTGCCCAAGATTTCAAGGTTCTGTGCATTGTGCTTGTATTGGACATTCAAATTATACCTAAAAGATTTCAGACACATCAAAACTTCTCCTTCAAATATAGGACTAGGGTAGGACAAAACCCAAGCATTTTCAAAGGTTCCAGGTAACTCAGAGGTATAGGCATTACTGCCAGCCATTGCTCTCAATGCAATTTCCCACTGAGTACCCAGATCACCTGGAGCATCTGTTTTTTGGGCCTGACTTCAAAGGTTTTGACTCAGTTAGTATGAGGTGGGAGAGAAAGAATTTTAATTTATAAATGAACTCTTGGTGATACTAATTCAGAGGCTAGGCACCATGCTTTAAGCAAGCTCCAAGCTGTCACAAAGCATTTTACTTACTTAACAAATCCAGTTCATCTATACTCTTTGCTTATAGCAAATGGCACTTGCTTTCAGATAGGGCTACTACTTACTTAGGTTCAATATTGGCCTGACAGTATGAGGTGTCAAAGAATCACAATGAGCAGGATTCTCTCTCTCTCTCTCTCTCTCTCTCTCTCTCTCTCTCTCTCTCTGCCCCTCTTTGTTAATAGACTCTTAAGATTATTTTATTTTTAAATTACAAGCTTATTTCTGAAAACTTTCCTGGATACCCCAAATATATACCCAGTAGTTAAGATTGTGTTGTGCTAGAGTGTCCATCGCAGGGACCTGGCCAGGCACTGGATTCAGCACCATGGACATCGCCCTCTGCTGCTGGTTCAGCCTTGATAGGACAATGAAACTACAATAACCTTCTCACTGAGAAAGAGGAAGAATGAGAGATCCAGCATTCCCTGAGCTATCTCATTCATGAGTCCACTGGGCTAACATGTGAAATCTCTTGATAACAGGTCAGAGTTGCACTGTACCATGTGTTTGCTTCCAGCCAGTTGCATGTACTCAGGAATACTTTAACAGCTTTCATATCCACCCATTCTCCCCCTCTCCTTCATTTCTGTTAATAATTACTTGACTTGGTAAGAGACCAATAAATATTTATTGAGTGAAATATTTAGATGGAAATATATCAATATCTCCAGCTTACCATGAAACACTCTTAAATTTGAATAAAAAAATAAAATCACCTGACAGGTATGTTAAAATGTTGATTTCTGGGTATGCATCCAGAGTTTCCATTTAGCAGGTCTGTGGTCTGTGGTCTGGGATGAGAGCCAAGCTGATTCCATGGGTGATCAGACGGTTGAAGAGGCCCTAGCATGATTACATGCTAGGTTTGTGATGACTGATTAGTGAGAATATAGATGCTCATTGCAATGATTTTCAACTTCTATGTACATTTTTAAATATACATAATAAGAAGCCCTTTAAAGCTTCCAAAATAAAGCAATTTCAATGTGGTGGCCAGTGTCTAGGCTCCTTGCTTTAAGGGCTCACAGAAATTTACATTCACAACTCAAATCGGTTTGTCTCTCTTTTCCTCTCTCCACTTCTCTTCCTCCCTCCCTCCTTCCTCCTTCCCTCCATCCCTCCTCTGCTCTTTCCTTTTTCTTCCCATTCTCCCTAATTCAACTCACCAGGAGAAAGAGGCCACTGTCTGAAAAACTTACCCAGATGAAAGTGAAATGGAAACACGTGTGGCCGCTCTGCCTAAAACTGGAGGCTAACTCACAACAGAAAGCCTAGCCAGCCAGTAATTACTCCTCCAGCCATGTACTGCTTTAGCTGGCAAGTGGCTTTATTTTATCCTATTTTATTTTGGGAGGGTAGGAGGATTCGTGCCCCAAAGCTGGATGCCAAGTGCTACATGAATTCTGATTGTAATGAAAGAAACTCAGAGCCAGATATCAGGGGAAAGACTAAAATGTCAGAGAGAGAAACACCACAGTCAAATCTCACCCAGCTATCTTCCAGCTTCCTCAGCATCGATCCTAGTCACTTCAAATTGCTGCTGTTTTCCTAAGCCTGCCTTAAATACCCTTCCTCACCCAGCTGTATCCCATCCAGGTGTGAGCTACTCTATTTAGTAGTTAGCCTTGAACTCACAGAAACATAGAAAGATCTCTGTCTCTGTAGTTTGGGGATTAAAGGCGTAGGTCAACCACTCCAGGCTTTCCCATGCTGAGATTAAAGGTGTGTGCCATTGGAGCCCAGCTGTTTGACTTTGAACTCACAGAGATCCAGAACTCCCAGAGATCCAAAACACCCTACTCTGTGTGAGTTATCACTGCTCTGTTATCCCTGGAATTCCCAGAGCTACCTCTGCCTATTTTGACTATGGATTGATCTCTTGATATTCCAGGTTTTATTAAATATGTAACATATCACCACAAGAGTGCTTTTCATGTTCTCAAACTCCTTTTCCAATCTTCCCTACTAAAAGATATGCAGACAGTAGCAGAAGGATGTAAGCTAGGCATAAAGGAGACATTTTGTAATACCTGCCAAGACCTACCAAGTCTTTGGATTGTAATTCTTGTAGCATATCAGAGGCTGAAGCAAGGGGTTCAAGAGAAATGGGTATGCAGAATCCCTTAGGGACTTGCTTCCTGAGTTTGGGCTTTCCTGCACCAGCATCCTGCTGCTGCTTCTCCATCCTGAATCCACCACTCCACAGGCATGGACCAGAGGCAGCTCAAAGGCATAAGTACCAAAGCCCATGTCACTAAGAAAGGACCAACTGACCCATTTTGCCACAATTTTCCCTGGTGACCTTTTAATTAGCTTAATTAAGTCATCCCCCTTAGGTTAAAAGAAATCCATAAAATGCAATAAGGAGATGGAAAAAATAATGTAAGACTAAAGAACCCTGCTTACATGGGGTGCTGGATTATAACTGGGGATGGGGCACAGTAAGCTTGGAGAAATATCCTATTTCTTCCCCACTCCCCAATCTATAAAGCATCATAGGTAACCATGAAAGGACACAGGTTTTCAATCTTGCTACTATGGTTTGAAAGTGAAATATCTCCCAAAGGTCCGTGTATTCAAACACTTGGTCCTGTCAGTGGCATTGTTTTAAAAGGCTGAAGACACTCCATAGAGCCTGAGGTCTAATGACTTGACTCTGCTCCCTCTCTTCACTAACTGTGGATGCAGTGTGGCCAGCCTCATACCCCTGCTGCCTTACCTTCTCCTTCCCGGTTCGCTATGTTTCTTCGCAAACTAAGACCAAAAAAAAAAAAGCCTTTTCTTTCTTAAGCTGTCTCTTGAGGGTATTTGGTCACAGAGATAAGAAAAGTAACTAAATGTCTGCTCCTGAAACCTGGAGCTGCAACAAGCCAAAGCAAACCCAGAGCTCGGCCTATCTCATGCTATCCCATTAAATGGTCCAGCATACATCCTGGCATACCAGAGGAACTGAATTGATGCTGGGTTCTTGGGTGTATGAATGTATGACAGCATCTCACAAGCTCAGTCTCCCTCCACCACCATTTGCTTTATTGCAAGGGCAGAGACAACAAGGATGTCAGTTGGAAGTGCTTAACACCTTCCTCATGGACCAATCACTCTGGCACCAACGTGCTCTTCCTGCTGAGTGGGGCCCACATAACCTTTTTTCCTTTGAATTCTCCAGGAAGATACATTGATCCAGTCCAAGTGACATCAATAGACCCGGGTAACTGAATAAAGCTTCTTGAGCTTGCCTTAAAATATGTAAGATGTAGTTTCAGGACATGACAACGCAGCTTCTTCACCCCCCTCCCCCCCCATTGCCTCTTTGTCATTCCCCCACCTCATTCAGCTCTACCCTCCCTCCCTACCTGACACTCTCTGTCAGCTCTGGGACATGATGGGTGGGGGGTGGAAGTTAAAGGAGCCCAGAGACTCCATTTCAGGATCTGAAACAGATGACCTTGTCAATGTGCTCAAGGTCCTAAGACTCTCCTTTCTGTTGCCCCACTTTCCACAGTGAAGTCACCCAGTAGCCCAGCTCCTTCCCAGGCTGGAGTGTGTGTTTATTTCTTTCCCCTACTAAGCGGTGGTCCCTGCACTCTGTGCCACCCAGGAGGCTTACAGAACCCCCCTCCCTGCAATGTGGAAGTAATAACACATCTACCTCACTGGAGCCTTGTAAGGATTAACGAAGATAAAACACACATGCAGTGCTTAGCCTACTCCTGATACACAGCATTAGTAGTAAAATCAGCAGATTCTCTCTCCTGAGCACTTAGAATGCATTAACCAGTGCTTATGTTAATCGGCCTAATCCTCATGACCACCCTGTGAGGTAAATACAATTGTCAGGGCTGTTTGCAGATGTGGAAACTAAGGAGATGCAGCTGGCCCCAAACCTACAGAGATGAAGGAGCTGAGATTCAAATCCAGATCCATTCAATTCCAGCCTTATGTCAACAACTGTATCCAATTGTGTCCAATACATGCTTCTTTTCTTTCCATTTCTAGTCATCTGTCTCTAGCTGTCACCTCACTGTGAAATCTTGCGTCGAGGCACAAGGTTTGACAGCAAGGGCCAATAGAGTTTTTCTGTAAAGAGCAAAAATAGTATTTTCTGTTTTCTGAGCCACATAGTCTCTGCAACAGCCATTTGCCTCTGCAGAGTTGTGTGAAAGCAGGCAGATATATGCCCATGAATGGCACAGCTATGATCCAAGAAAACTTTCCTGACAAAAATCTGGTGGTGAGGAGAGGCTCAGTGAGTAAGAGTGCTTGTTCTGCAGGGCGTGAGTTCAAATCTTTATAACCCACATAAAAAAGCCAGGTATGGTTGTATTGCTATAACCCTAACATTGGAGGAGAGAGACCTATGTACCCTGACAGCTCAGGGGCTAGCCTTCCAATCCCAAACTGTGAGCTTCTGTTTCAGGGAGAAACCATGTCTCCTGTCTCATGTCAGTAAGATGGTGGATGATGGAGAAAAGTACTCAATGTCTTGTTCTGGCTTCTACATGTATACACAGAATGTGTATGGACACATTGCCATTATCCACATACACACAGATCTGGTAGCTAGATTAGCCCAAGAGCCACAGGTTGCTGATCCTTAATCTAAATAAGCAGCATAACTCTGAATAAAGGAGACTTAGGATGCAGAGGCTATACAAACAGGAAGTGCTCAGTGAGGTCACTTTGTCCATCCACTTTAATCTAGGCAGTAGGACCAATAAACTTTCATTACAGTTTCAGAGGAAAGCTGACTAAGATTTATGTCAGGGATGCTCTCTTCTTCCCTGGCTCATCTGTGAACTGAGGTTTTCTCTGCTGAGAGCTACCATTGTGTGCAACAATCCCAAACCCATCCCTCACCCTGTCCTAGACAGCAATGTTCCTCAAGAGTCAAGGTCACTCCTTTGGAAAGCATCAGCAACCACAGAGATGGATAACTATCTGCTTCCTCACTGTGTGTGTAGAGGAGCATGTACTATTGCTTAGGGGACTCCCTACAAAGGAAGACACTGGTACCACAGCCAAGATTACAGATGCCCTGCTTTCTCCAGGGATGGGGAAGCCACCTTGGATAGAATACTTTTCTTAAAAGAAGGGCCAGTGTAATTAAAGGGTGACCACTGCAGGGGATAGCCCATGTGTCAGCAATACAGGGGCACCCCACTTCTTGGGCAGATGTCACCAGTCAGGTGAGGGAAGGAGAGAGAGAGAGCTTGAGTTGATTTGTTTCATGTACATTTATCAGTTTATGGCTGTAGGATGTATGAAAAGTTCATATGATCTCTAACACAGGTTATAGTAAGAAAGCCAACACTCAAAGTGAAATGAGTGAGGGCAGAATGAAGCAACTCCACAGAGCAAGTCACACACAGTCCCAAGTGCTCTGAGGAAGGCCGGACGGGGTAAACTGGAGTTCTGATACCCACCAAAGATCTAACCAGCGAAAGCAACTTGCTGCTTTGATGTTCTAGTTCTTCTCATTGTCTGTCCTACCACTTCTCGGGATGGGATCCACCTTCTACTGCCCTGCCTGTAAGGTGTCTTCCCAGGACCAGTGACTCCATAGAAGCCTATGAGATCTCTACATTGTAAGTTTGTCACTATAGGGACAGATTTAGCAACAGAGAAAAGTGAGGGCCCAAGCTGTAGCACAACTAGGTACGTGGTCTTGGACCACAGTGATTGCTTTAGTATATCCTCTACAGCAAGGAGGGCAAACCCAGCAATTCCCACACTAACTTCCTGCTTTGGAATGCTGTCCTCTGAGATAACAGCCTCCAGCATCCTTATCAGAGCACCTATGATCACACAAAATGCAATCAAGCTGGAGTTTGTTGATGTTCCTTCCTAGGAGGACTCGATGCCTCCCGTATCTCTGTCTCTGTGTGTAATTCTGCATCAGCTGCACATGGTCTCAGGCAATGCAGACACATATGATTGGAAAGGTTAACTGAAGGGGAATCCATATATGCAGCTATATCCTTATCCAAGCTGAGGGAGACTCTTTAGTGACGTAGCAGTTTGGGGTCACTCACACTCCTGGAAGTAATCCCTCACTCATGCTCCTATGGACAAGCCCAGTAAGCTCATCGGTTCACTAAGTCAGACTTAGATAAAATCAGTACACTAGTCTGTTGGTGGTGTCCTGTGATGGTTTAATGTCAACTTGACACTAATCAGAATCACCCAAGTAAGGGGCCACCATAAAAGAATTGTCTACTCAATATGGGAAGACCCAGTGCCAAATGTGGGTGGCACCTACTGGTAACCACCAGATAAAAAGGAGTTTGACAAAAAAAGAAAATTTACTCACCGTTTGTTTGTTTGGCTTTCTCTCAAGCCACTGAGTTAATTTATCTTGTTGCTAATGTTGTGAATTCTTTGTGGATACCAGAAACAGCATTTCCCAGCTTCCTTGTTGTCTGAAGACTAATGGCTGTCTTGGAACCATTCAGAGTCTTGGTGTTAGATTGGGATTACTTAAGTACACAGCCCATAAACTAAGAAGCTAAACAACTACTAAATTCTTGTCTTTCCCCCAAACCAAGCATATGTGTGTATACATATATATGTATATATACATATGCATATATATGTATTGTGTATATATATACATACATATGTATATATATAACCTCAAGGTTCAGCCTCAAGGACCAAGCAATTAAGAGGTTCACAGCCTCTTAGGTATGATTCAGTTGTTGTTACTATTTTGAAATAAGTTAATATATATATTATTAGGATTAGTATTAAATATATACAAGGAAACCCTGGCTAATACATGTCCCATCTGAGAGAAGCAGTTGTTCACATCTCCTCAGGAAAAGTTTCTGTCACACATCCCCTTGCCCCACTTATCACGTACTTTCTCCAAGTCTCACCACTTTGCTACCCATTGTGTCTTCTCTTCTTTTCAAGACTCCAGAAATTACCTCTCTGGTTATAAAGGAAACTCCTTCAGGGTACAGATTACAATATCAGGATGAATTTATATCTGCAACATTGAGGGGAAAAGATAATTACTACCCATGCTTGCCTCAGTAGTTCATAATATTTCACCTGTGGACTGTAGAGGATGAGGTGGTTCTCAGGCCCACCTCACAGCCTCTGCACTGCCCTCCATCCGAAACACTTCTCCCCAATCCACCTTCACCCAACAATAGCTTTCCCATCAATCACACCAGCTTAAGTGCCTTCACAGAGAGGCTTTCTTATGTCACTAAAGGTAAAGTAACTTCCAAAGGCGTTCAGTAAGCATTTATTGAATAAATGAATGAATGAATGAATGGCCTCCACTTTGTAGATGAGGAAAATTAAATTCACCATATCAGCAAATCACTTACCTGTCACCAAAGAATTACTTAAAGTCACAAACCGGGGTCTTTGAACATCAGAATACTAAAGCATTTGTGTTTCCTGTACTCTAGGTGCATAGGTCTTGGAACTATAGTTACTCATTCAGTTTCTCTGGACAACAATATTCTCTAAGCATCATGAGGAAAAGCCAGGGACATCTTGTAATACCCTGCCCTTTAACAGTATAGAGTATATCAATATTGATTGTACTAATAATTTACATTAATATATACTAGCCAGTAAACTGGCATTCAGTTGAGTCTCAACATACCTATTCCCAGAAAGAGTGTTTAATTCGGGACGTAAACAGAAGACATGGGCCTTCTCTTACACTAGCCTTCTCTCTTTGAGTCATAAAGCAGTTTCTCCCAGGAATATTCCCTAGGATATAGAGAGACAAGGATGCTGGTGGAATATCTTTGCACAACTGCATCAAGAATGGCAAAACTGATATCCAACATGAGAAGCATTTGTGTCGAGTTTTAAATCCCAGCTGATTGTAACACTGTGTTGTTCTCTGGTTTCTTACATCAACTGTGAGTTCACTCACTCAGGGATTGAGTCTATGCTGCTCCACTCCCTCCAGTCCCAAAGCGGGCGTTGGTTCGAGAAAGAGAAAATGTGTTAGCTCATCTCAAGTTAAAGAGTTTCATGACTAGGAGCCAAAACAGCAATAAAGACTCAAGTTATGAGTCTACAGCCAACAGGGAAATAGAGTGGGAGGCAAATAACACACTATATTCATCTCTAGAAATCTGATAGCACCTCATTCACTCTCATATCATATACTAATACACTTTTTCCCTTTCAGGTTAGATTCCCTTCATCTCTGCTTTTTCCTAGCACCAAGTGCACTTGACCTCTTAGGTACCCCTCATTCTTTGCATTCATCGCCTCTGCCTTCTCAGACTTAAAAAGACAGGGTCATAAAATTCAATGTGCAGGTTTTGCTATCACACTAGTCTGGGTTGAAATCTTTGCTTTAGCAAATCATATTTGTAAACTAGTCATTTAAACCTCATTGGGTCACCATTTTATTTTCATATGATGGGGATAATTCTTACAGGGGTATTGCAAGAAATGTAGTCAACAGTACGTAGTTCCTGAAGATCTTATCTTGGCACATAGCAAATAGTAAGAATTCAGTGATGTCCATTATGGTCCACTATGCCTGTAATCCCTACACTATGGAAGCAGAACCAGAGAATCTCCACAAGTTCAAGGCCAGCCTGGTCTATATAGCAAGTTCTCAGCCAGCCATGGCTATACAGTGAGACTCTGTTTCAACACTCACTCCCAATATTTTTCCAATAAATGGCCGCCATATTATTCCATTAGTAGTGTCACATCTTTCCACCCAGCTCCCTCTAACTTTCTCTTTTTTTGCAAGTGTGTCATTGCACATATACAGTCTTGTTCAATAAAACACCAACACAGTATCTGGAGGTGGTCCAGATGCTTGGTTAGACAGTCCTTGGTGTTTCAGATTTTCTCTCTCTTTTTTTTTCCACTCCCATGTCCTTGTATTTTGCTTTCCCCACATTTCCTACAAATATCTGCAGAGACAGTGGCTTTCTCAGTCACCAGTATTATGTAGTCAAAAGCCCTACCTGGAGTCTATTTAGAACATTTGGCTACAAGAGCCAGGATCGGCACTTAGGCTCTCTCTCACTCTGCCCACCATGTTTAATTCATGTGTATGGCAGACCATTTAAAGAGGCTCAATGAGCTGTGAAGATGAAGATATGAGCCATACAGATTTACATTACTGAATTAAGATACTAAACATGGCGCCTAAGTGAGGTCTAGCAAGGATACCGAAAGCCTTGGCAGTTTAGCAATGGAAGACAGAATGGTGCAAGTCTGTAGCAAATTGAGAAGATGCATGACTTGAAGGAAAGGACCATTTGTCATACTGGAGTCATTCTCAATTTCTCCTTCTCCCTCAACCTTTGCATTCAATCCAT
The DNA here is from genome assembly GCA_004025045.1 of Sigmodon hispidus. NCBI lineage: Eukaryota > Metazoa > Chordata > Mammalia > Rodentia > Cricetidae > Sigmodon > Sigmodon hispidus. The sequence continues at coordinate 54,388 of PVIH01007365.1, forward strand.
CACTGAGACCTGTCATTTTTACCTTAAAATAAATCTCAAATATCCACTTCTCTTTATTGCCACTGCCACCACTCAAGGTCAAGGCCTTATCTCTTCTCTTTGACTATAATAGACTCCATCAGCACTTTGGTTCTGTTTTGTCCTGCTCTGATGCATCTCATTAAAACTTTAACCAAATTATGCCATTATTTTTTTATAAAAACACAAACAAAAAACTTGCATTGCCATCTCATTAATCATGTAAACAAAAAAAAGGCCAAGCTTATTAGAATGGTATTTTGTGGTGTGTATGTCTGTGTGCGTGATATTTTAGAGTGCCTACAGAGGCCAGAAAAGGAATCATGTCCTCTAGAACTGAACCAACATGGGTGCTGGGAACTGAACTTGCGTTCTTTAGAAGAGCCTTCAACACTCTTAATCTCTGAGCCATTTCTCCATCTCTATCATGCTTTGAGCTCATCATTATCCAGACTCCTCTGTGCTTGCTTCATTCTTGTATCTTTTATGTTGCTTTAGCAAGCTGCCTGTTCCCTCCTTAGACTCTATATTTGTCCTTTCTTGGTCTTTTGTTTCACATAGCCAGCACACTCTCATCCTGTGGATTTGGACCTAAAGCAGGCTTCTGGGTCTCCTCCCAGCATAGCCCATCCCATTTATGATAGTTTTTCAAAAAAGCTCCCTCTGAGCTACCCTTGCCTCTCCAGTTTTTGTGATCCTTTCCCAAAAGAATTTGAACTTGACACACAGAGTATTGTATTAAAGATGGGTCAATGTCTATTTACAGAGTGAAGGATAGCACACCAAAGGGCGAGAGTGGACAGAAAGGGACCTTTATACCCATCCACACCTTAGGCAGGCTCTTTATCATGTCTAAAGTCTCTAGAATGGCAGGTATTCTGAGAAGTGTTTGTTTATTCAGGTGATGGATGGGTCATTTTAATTGACTTTTATGGGAGGGGACAACAGTATGTTCTTTAACAGAAAGCCCTTAGCTAGCTCATAATGTTACAAGGTTTAGACACTTACTTACTAAGGGTCTCTGAGGCCTGTTCACAATGGCATATCTCTACCTAGACAGAGACAGAACTCAGATCTCCTCCTTTTGTCCAGTAACCAGGATGCTACAGTCTCTGTTCTTACTTGTACAAGCTACTGATTTTGACAGAGAGTCCATCTCAGTGACCTGAAAGAGAATCCATCTCAGTGACTTCCAAGCCAGCTAGTGTCTAAGCAGCTCACAACAAGTGCATCATCCTGCTTCTTCTTTCAACAACTTTGCCTACAGTTTTTCTGTCTATAAGAAGAACATCTCCCTATTCATAATGCATCCTTGTGTTTTCACAATCTGGGTAGGATGATAATCAATAAATGTGTGCTGAATACTAAGTAAATAAACTTTTTATAGAGGGTTCCATTCCAGGGTTTGATCTTTCATTGGCCAGTTATAGACTAACCTTGCTCCTCACAGTTTTCCATTTTGTTGACTCTAGGTTATAAATGCACACCTACCAAGGCTATTGAATGCACAATGTCGACATAGATATTTTTTCCAAAAACTAAAAATAAAAAAGGAAAGAACAGAACTTACACTTTGACAGAAACAAACCATTCATTACTCGCTGGGTGCCTTTGGCATGCCAGGGATAGACCGGGAACTCGCAGCACACGGATGCTTAGCACAGCCTCTAAGTAGAGCTTAGAATCTGGAGAGGCATACATCAAGCACATAACTATACAATTATGTATGGGATAAATGCTCTGAAGGAGAAAAAAGGTGTGTTGATAATAACACTGAAGGAGACGATGGTGAAGAAATGCCTCTGAAGAGAAAATAAAACGTTTAAGCTACAATCTAAATGGTGATGACTGAAGAGAAAAAAGGAAATGGCCCCAAGAAAATCATTTGGCCACCTGGATGTCCTGAGTCTCAGTGCAGAAATGAGAAGCTATGTTTTGTGGTTAAGGGATAGAAAAGGGCACTTACTCCAAGGAAATTAAATTTTTGAATATATATATATATATATATATACATATACATGTATATGTATGTATGTGTGTGTATATATATATATATATATATTGGGATTATGTTGCTCCTGTTTCCTGTCATTGTAAACAATTGTCCTGCCTGCTGGTTTAATAAAAATGCTGATTGGTTGAAGGCCGAGCCGCCAGAGAGATGCCAAAGAAATTCCAGAGAATTGCCAGTGAAATAAGATGAGCAGAGATGCCAGGAGACGCAGAGGAAAGAAGTTGAAACACCGCTGAGAAAAGGTACCGAGCTGCATGGCTGAACAAGATAAGAATCATAGGTTGAGTTAAGATAAAGGAGTTAGCAAGTTATATGCCTGGGCCCTAAGCCTATCAGCATAAATTAATATAAGTATTTGTGTGATTCTGTGACTCTGTGGGACAGCCGGACTGCTGGTCAGACCTCTAGGGTAGGCCTGAAAGTCCAGGCCAGAAACTTAATACAACATATATATATATATATATATATATATATATATATATATATATATATATATATAGTGTGTGTGTGTTATATGTATGCATGTATATATACATATTTATCTGTGTGTACATTACATGTGGAACCCAGATGCTGACGTTCAGTGTCTTTCTCAGTTGTTCTCCATATTATTTTTTGAGATAGAATCTCTCTGAGCCTGGAGCTCATCGACTGACAGACTGACTGGCCAGGAAGTTTCTGTGATCTGACTTTCTCCACCACCCCAGAGCTGGGATCACAGATGCACACTACTACACTTGGCTTCTTATTTGGACTAAACTTTCATAAAAAAGCATTTTACCCACTAGGACATCTCCCCAAGAAATAGAACTTTTAAACATCATCTCTTCCTGTAGAACTATGACTATATACTTTAGTTTGCAAAATATTAGCAATGCCAAGTCTAAGCATTTTAAAACATCAGAGTCGTCCTTTGTCCCAACATGTTCGTTCTGTATCATCATGCACCTTTTATTCTTGGAAGACTAGAGTTCATTTGAAAAATCCTCAGCACATCAACCTACCCTTAGGTGGCACAGATCTCTATCCCCATCTCCAGAGTAGAAACCATTTACCTCTGATTCCTCTGGGTGGCTGACAGAGAGCACATTAGGAAACACTTAGGCACTAAGGAAACAGTTATTTAGGAAAAACACCTACATTATTAATAGTCCATAACTCCTGCCAGCGCTTATGCAGTCTGGGTATGTGAACAAGGTGGAGAATGAAGGAAAGATTTTATAAATCATGCTGCTTGGCCCCAGACCATTAACTGCTTTTAGAGAAGTTCTTCAGTAGGCAACCTATGTGCTGAGAGGGTCTCTCATCAGACATGTCCACATGGACATCCAAGATTTCCTCATTTTAAATATGGAAAAATTGAAGGGGAACACTGGAGAAAACGCTGGACCCCCAGTCTTCACACATTACTGCAGTTCACTCATTGGCTCTGAGAACCTGCCTATCTTGCTGTGTGGTAGTAGACAGGTCTCTCCATCTTTCTGAATTTCAAAACTGTCTCTTTCCTTGGGCTAACTCAGCCAAACCTTTTTCTCAGGCTTTAAGCCACTAGAACTTACAGAAATAAACACCTGATGTGTGAGCTTCCAACTCTGTGGTATCTGAATAGACACTTGCTGTAGAGTGCTCCCTCTTGGCCAGGACATGAGAATGACCACCACAACCCTGATTCATCTTTGGTCATATTGGTAAGCCAGCATGCCAGTCAAAGACAAAGAAATATTCACTTCTGACACAATTTCCCCTTATTGTCCAAACCACACCAAGATACTGCTGCCCAGATCCTACATTTCATTTAACTGTTTAATTACTTCATCATCAAGTTAGGAAAACCTAAGTTAAAATTACCCAGGTAGGTAAGTCTTTCCAGTACTTCTCATTCTTTATATATCATCTAAACAAGTTTTTGACACCCTTGCAAGTATCTGATAAACACAAAAATAGCATCAATAGACATCATCTCTGGCTTCAATAACTTCCTATCTAGAGGCCACTCCTGGGCCTCTCTGCACTCCCTACACTGTACCTCTTGGCTTTTAAACACTGTTTCATTATCTAGATTTCCTCCTCCATCACCTCTGGCTGTCTATGCCTTATTCATGTTGCAAGAACTAGCTCAGACACTATCTTGACTATGAAAACTCCAGAAGTCTCCAGCTGGACATGTCACTTTCAGCTCCTCTGCACTTGTTATCAATAGTAATGCTGAATGTGGCACATAGAACCTACCACTCTGCTATAATTGTATGACTGCTTCTTAAATCTCCCTCGACATTGTAAATGTCTCGAGGACAAGAACCGTGTCTCGCATCTATCTTTTAATCTTAGATAGTCTGGCACTTTGCCTTGTAATTAGAACAGGCCCAATAAATAATGGTTAAAAGAATGAATGGATGAATGGATAAATGAATTTGAGAGTAACTGTCTCTGATTAGGTTGGGAACTACTTACATATAGATGGAGCTTTAATGTGCATGTGCATAAAAGAGGAAGTATGAACCTGGAATACATAATGAGTCTGGGGGCAGATGTCAGAAATAAAAGGTGCAATAGCTTATAACTCATTCAACAGCTATGTGTTTGTTCTGACTAGCAATATACCTGGAAATGTGCAGCACCGGTGCATAAAAAAGACAAGTTCCTGCCTTCCTGGAGCTTGAGTGTAGAAGGAGACACACATGTTAAGTGGATACTTGTCTCATATTAAATAACAATTACACACATAACTTGTTATATTAAGGAGGAGAAGCAGCAGGGGTGAAACAGTGAGAAAGAATAATCTAGGTTGAAAGGTCAGGAAAGGATTCTCTAAGGAGATGATATTTTCAGTGAAGGTTAACTAGATGAGGGCCTGAAGGGTGAGTGGGAGACAGCCAGATCCAGAAGCAGACAAGATTTGGAGTTGATGGGTGTGCAAAAAACTGCAGAGCTGATAGGTAGAGACTGAGAGAGAAGACCTGGAGAAGGACAAGCCTGGCTGAAGTCTCCAGATAGCAGACAAGGGTCTTCGGTGCCTTAGACTACAGGGAAAGTGACAATGGAGAAGAAGTAGTGGAGGGGTGATATTCCTTAGACCCCCAAAGCAGTTATTGCTAACTTGTCTGCTCTGTGTTTTCTTATTTCATGCCAACATCTTGTGGTTAGAGCAAGAACTTGCTTCCCAAAGTGTCTCTACAGGTGCTGAGTAAATGTTTGTGGAATTAAATTCTGATGTAATAATTTCTAAATTAAATGCCAAGATAGAAGAGGAGGGGGGAGGAGGAAGACATATAGAGAATGAATTCCAGAGTCTGAGTTTTGATGCTTAGAAGACTAAGATAATATTCATTGAGATGAGAAAAATGAGGGGCTGTCTCGCAGGATAAGAGCAGAAATTCATCTTTTGACAAGTTAAATTTCATAGATGTCTGTGAGATATCCAAATGGATGCCCCTGTCTGAAGACATAAATTTAGATAAAGCCTCCATAGCCACAGTATTTCAAGACATGGAGTCATGTAAAACAGGATTCCTTTACCTGGAGGCTATGGTAGCTACAGCCTCTGCATAAAATTCATAGGGTCCATAAACTTAAGTGGTAAAACAACACATCTTCACTTTCACTAACTCCTTACTACAGAGTAGTGTTTCTTTCATAGATAATGTAGACAATAAACCATAGCATTGAGGTTTTTGTCAATCGTAGAAACCACAGGCATTTTCATGTCACATTAAAACTGTCACAAATATCTTCTAAGTGCTAAATACTACATCAGCACTATCGAAGTCATTAGACTTCCTGTTAGATCTTGCTACTTAATGCACTTGTTTAAAAGCACATACATTGCCCTGGCATACTGGTACATGTCTGTAATCCCAGCACTGAGGAAGTGGGGGCAGGCAGATTACAAATTCAATGCCAGTGTAGGCTACATATCAAGACATTGTCAAAAAAAAAAAAAAAAAAAAGAAAAGCCCATATATTGGATTTTTAAAACAACACATGCTCATGTTCTTTTTCATTCTACATTCTACATTGTACTTAATGTAGTTAAAAGAATCTTTGTGAGAAAGGGTACCTGGACATCGCCAGACAGCCAGAGAATCTGTGTACCAGGACAAGTTAAGGGTCCTTTGGAGAAGACAGAGACTGCATTTGAGGAAGAGAGAACAATCAGGAATGTAGGAGCGATCAGGGGTGTGGAGGCCAATGATAAAGGCTGAGAGGCACAGCACAGAGAATAAAGGAACCAGGTCAGAGCAAGAATAGACCATAAAGACCAAGAAAAGCAGTAGGTGATGGAATTTCTGCTATTTGGGGAACAAAGAAAAGTAACAATCAGGTCCAGAAACTGACCAGGGAGAGTCACAGCAGGAAGGACTAGAAAGACACATCTGCAAATGTAGGTTGGGGTGCACACTTGAAGCTGTGGCCTGTGGCCAGCCTACTTGAGCTGTACACACTGGGCCACAACTTCATGGAGCAGCAGACTCTCAGACTGGGTGCTAGGCAAGATGTCAGGAAATAAATGGTTGGGAGACCAGGAGTCCAGGACCAGCCTTTGCCCAACTTGGAAACTTTAGTGCAGGGTACTTCCTGGGGAGGACGGTTTCCTTATTCTATAGCCAAGATTTAAACTAAAAATCCTTTAAGGGTCCTTTCAACTTGAACAGATTAGGATATGGCCACTCCTCTTTCCCACTGTAACAGCAGATAGATGGGAGTAGTATTTCCTATATCAACCTAGCCTCTCTGTTTTTTAGTTTTTTTCTTTTTTTTTTTTTTTTTTTTTGCATTGTTCAGATGTCTTGCAAATGCCCTGTGGCATTTATTATTTCCAATCCCAAGTCAAGTCCATCACTGAGACCACAAATTCCAAAACTTGCTCTAGAAATCATACCTTCCAGATTAACTTTTTCAGATATTTGTTTTTATTTTCAGTTATATATTCATGCGCATCTCTGTGGGGGTTTGTGCATGTGAGTACAGATGCCCATGGGGCCTAACACTAGCTTCAGAACTCTTGGAACTGGAGTTAAAAATGTGCTTGTGAGCAGCCACCTGTGGGTCCTTGGAACTAAACTTGGGTCCTCTGCAAAAGTAGTACATGCTCTTAACTGCTCAGCCACCTCCCCAACCTCCAGATTCTCTGCTTCTTGAATCAATGAATGTTTGTGATTAAAAGAATGAATTTTATGCCAATTATGTGATTGACAATTAGCTGGTGGGGTTAAGAGTAATTACCATTCATGTTGGACATTGTAGCACACACCTGTAATCAAAGCCCTTGGGAGACAGGAGGAAAGGAATTAGAAGTCATCTTTAACAACACAATGGATTCAAGGTCAGTCTAAACTATATGAGACCCTACTTCAAAGAGGAAAAAAAAGGCCCAGAGATGGTTAGATGTATCTTCATGTCTATCCTGAAATTGGGCTGCAGTTAGCAGGTGTCAAAAGCATCAGGTTTACTTCAGACTATGTTCTTGTACTGTATGTCTCCAAACCACAAAAGAAAACTGTTATGATGAATTCACCCTGATCTCACTATGGGAATTCATCTCCCCAACCACATCTCTTCTTCTTCAAGATGCCAGCTGGGAATGACTCCAATGCCTATGTCACTGTCAGATTTCAGGTCATTAACCGTCCCTTCTTCTACTGTTTATCTGAAGAGACAATAACAGAGCTTCTGCCTACCCAAGCTTGACAGCAGCTGCAGAAAGAGCCTCCATAGACTTGATCCCAAGGTACATTCTCCAATCCACTTTACCAACAGCACCTATAGGATGACATCAAGGCAGATTTGAGTGTTCCAGAATCCACTTAGGCTTTGAAAGCCTCATTTCTTGGACACACATGGAGAAAACACTCTAAATCAGATTATACTAATCTTCTGAAGGGGTCAGAGAGGTGAACTGGGGAAATGAGAACATCTTAGAGATTGTTTAATTAGAAGGAACGAAAAGTCACTTCTAGTTACTGAGAAAGAGAGGTATTTATTGTGGCGATGCAGAGAACTGGAGAAGCAAAGTATCATGGGGAAAGAAGAAGATAGATGGAGCAGCAATAAGGATTAGGAAAGGTTAAGCAAGACAGCAACTGTGGGTGGCTCTTTGAGAAAGTTCAGCAATAAAATAGAGATATGAGTCAGCAGCTCAAGGGAGTGTTGGAGAAGACAAAAAAGTCCTCAGAATCTCAAGTGAGGGATGGGAGGCACAGGAGGAGAGGAGAAGAAGAAAAGAGAGGCCATGTGCATAACTGGTCAATAAATGCTGGCAAATTAATTGAAATCACCTGGGCTAGGGAGAAATAAAGTTGAATGTAACTCAAGAGACTATGAACATTTTTATTTCTGTCCTACAGTGTAAGTGACTGCTCTGATTCCTCACACACTGTGGTCTGGCTAAGGAAGTCAACAGCTCCCTCAGGCTCCAGCCACTGGACCAGGGAGCCACTGCTACAGCCCTCAGAGCCGCAGTGAATCTGTGGTGTCAGCCTCCCATGGTCCCTGCCTAGCATGAGAACAAACAGATTTCAAGAAAGCAGGAACTAAGGAAGACCACCAAGAACCACACTTCCAAACTGGCACTGTGGATCATTATTAGCCAAATAAATCCTTACAGAAGCTAGCTTTTCTCTGGAAGGAGACTCTTGCTTCTGGGTCAGGACAGGAGATTAGAAGTTCAACCTACTTCTGCTAATCATCACAGAGAATATGAGGAGGTCAGGGGAACTGGGCAGATGACATGTCCTGGAGATGCTGTGATTGAAAGGAAGAGAGGTTCATTCAAGCTAACTGGAAGAAAATGAAATTTATTTTAAGGATCTAGAGGAATCTCATAAACTATTTCTTATTTTTAAAAATCATATATATTATAAAATAGGTAATGTTTACATATTTATATTTATTTGTAATATTCATATATAATAAATATATGCTATGTTATGGAAAAATAATAAAAATATTTTTAAATTATAATGAGTCTTACAGGAATGGGCAGTTGATATGGTTTTTCTCTTCTTCGCTCTATTTTCTTCTGCCTCAACTGCCTGTATTTTATATCTTCTGTTATCATTGTCATATTCTCTTTCTATGCTTTGTGGTCTTGTTTTTCTGATGTCATTGTTACTATTATTTTGAAATAAGATCTGACTATGTATGTAGCCCATGATAAACCTGAGACCCATTGAGTAGCCTCAGCTGTCCTCATATCCATGGGCAATCTCCTGTCTCAGATTTCCAAATTCTGGGATTATAGGTGTGTACCACCTACTCTCACAAGATGTATTGTGAAAGCTGGCAACCTCCCCACACACAGCTGACAGAACTTTGTGGCAAGATTGTCACTATGTTCCCAGCCCAAACTCACTGATTAGAGCTATTTAGTGGCTCAGCTAGACCAGATGTTTCTATCGATACAATTAAATCATATAGAGAAAGATACATGATAGTTGAAGCCCTTTCCAGAATGTAAATGGGTAGGTTTGATAAGAATAAGGTAGCATGAGGAAAATGATTAACATATGTAGTTCAGTGTCTGGCTGAGTGATGTGCTGAGATAAACTTGCTTTGGAAAGTCTGAGCCTAGTCCTTCAACTTCTTTAAAGAAAACCCTGCTGAGACTGGGAGCAAGGAAGAGAAAAGCCTAAAGAGCCTCTGTTACATTGTAGCCTCCTCCTTTGTCTTCATTCTCTTGCCATGCTCCCTTTCCACCCTCACTCCTATGCTGAGAAGTGAAACATTGTATTATGTGAATGGACCCTCCAAGGAGCTTGTCACTATACTGAGAGGGACAATCCTCTCCTGGGAAATGTTGAGAGCATCCACATGTCTCCTCCTGCACTGGATCAAGGCAAACTTGTCTTCTCCCTGCAAGACAGAGATGGAATGCTATCTCCTTTGCAGTTTCTTCTTCATTTCTCCAAAAAGCATTAGTCACATCTCTGGGATTCCATTTCACATCTTCATTGAGCTGCATGGTCATCATTTGTCATAAACGTGTCTCCTCCAGACTGGGACTCCCATGGGACTCATCTTAGTATACATTCCCGAGTCTTCAGACCACATCATGGCATGTATTGAACATCTGATTAAACCTCAATGAGAAAATGTCCCAGTGATGCCTGCTCCAAAACTACGTAATAACAGTCATTCTCTGACTGAAGTTCCCTGATGCACATTCAGATGTGATTCAAGATGCTTCTCAATGACTAAGGCTATTCTCTGGTATTTTTAACATTGAGAAGAGGACAGATGAAAGGAGAATGGGATGGCTTTCTTTATGGCTCAAGACTTTTCATGTAGAATTAAGATAAATTCCCAGTCAATGGCTACAAAGACAAAATAGATTTACAAGCTGAAATGTCAAAGAAATGGATTCTAGATCAACCATAAGAACAGCCTATGAGGCAGTAATGTCCAAAGATGGATCTGACTAGCTACAGAGGTAGTAAGCAACTTGTGCCAAGCTTGCTAAAGAAAATACCATCTTGAGATGGATTATTGAACTCAATGTTATAACTTCATTGAAAATGACACAATTAATCTGTTTATCATTGACAAACATTTATATGCAAGTGATAATGCTATTAATTTTACAATCTAAAGTGATAACATGTGAATATATATGATATTATTATATTAGTTCTGTATATTTAAGCACTTAAATGCTTATAAATATATATTACAGTGCTTTGACTTATTGTATGAGCAGATCTTTTAGTCTTCAAAGGGGTCCTTTAAAACCCCAATTCAATGACATTTGTGTTTATATAAAGTCTCTTGGAGCTATTGTTGTTTGGATGCATAATAATAAATACTCAATCATATTTAAGCACCAATGACAACTCACTATAATACAGCCAGGCACAATGAAAAGAGAACTGAATTATAGTGGGATGGACCTGGGTTCTAGCCTCAGATAAGATCAGGGTTACTTGTATCATCCACTTTCCAACTCAGTTTACCCAGCTAACATGAAGGATTTCAATGAAGTGATCCAAACTGTTCTTTAGGTTTTATTACCCCACTCATAAGTGGGCACAATACCCTGACATTCTCTTTGGGAGCTACAAAGTGGTAAAAGCCAGAATCTGCTTTCTAGAAGCTTAAGAACTCATGGAAATGAAACAGGTGAGTAGCAGTCTAAACCATCAATGGGAAGAGCCAAAAATAGTGGTAGAAGCTATGTCTGCTGCAGAAATGAAGCGTGGGCATACCACTTCTGGGCGAAGTGATCTTGAGTTCGTGATGTATTTCAAGGGGGTACTTCTGCGGAGGGTGTTGTGATGTTTTGCCGACATATTTTCTTTAGGAATGAGACACTTGTGAGGCTCAACTGTCAAGAATGCAGAAAATTAAGAGTTCTTGCTTAAAGGAGCTTCCTGGTCTGAGACATACCATCTCCCTGGGGGCAGGCTACACCCAATGACTATCCAATCTGGGGTTTAGCACCCTTAATTGAATTTGAAACATTTCTGAAGGGCCATTTCAGTTGCAAGAATATTCACAAAAATATGCTGAGTGTATCTCCTTATAACCCCCACTATATGAAAATCTCTGTCTTATAAATATCCAGGAAAGAAGATTTAGAAAAAAGTTCTTTTTCCTAGAGTTTATTCCTGGTGCATGAACTGACATCTTGGAGCCCATTCCCTCCAGAGGAACACATGACTCCGACTTGGTACTGGGGGGAGGGACTCAGACCTATCTCAACTGGATATGCCAGACCAAACCGACTCACCTTTAGATTCCTTGACTTCCTTGGGGAATGGATGGGGAGATGGAGTGGGAGAAGGTTGAGGGAGGATTGGGAGGAGAAGAGGGGGCAGTGGTAGATATGGGGGAAAAAACCTTTTTAAATAAAAAAGCAGTTGCAAGCTTGAAGCTAAAAAAAAAATAAAGAAGAGCGTTATTTTTCTAAACACTTATCCTTCTCTCATATATTACATCCTTACTATAATTTCCCCTCCCTCCATCCCTCCCAGTCCCCCACACACACCTCTCCTTTCCCACAGATCCACTCAGAGAAGAACAGGCTTCCCAGAGATATCAACCAAATAAGAAGCTACAATAAGAAGAGGCACATATATTCATATCAAGGCTGGACAAGTAGAAGAAAAGGTTCCAAGAGTAGACAAAAGAGTCAGAGACAGACCCCCCCTCCCACTACTAGGAGTCCACAAGAACACCACGCTACACAACCATAACATGTATGCAGGGGACCTAGCTCAGACCCATGCAGGCTCCCCGACTGGTACATCAGTCTCTGTAAATCCCTATGAGCCTGCTTCGTTGATTCTCCTGTCTGTGCTCTTATGTTGTCCTCAGCCCCTACGGTACCTACCATCTTTCCTCACCTCCTTCACTGGAGGTCCCCAAGCTCTGTCTAATGTTTGGCTGTGAGTCTCTGTGTCTGCTCCCACTGTGCTGGCTGAAACCTCTCGGATAACCATTGGGCTAGGCACTGATCTTATGAGTATCATTAGTAATCATTTCACTGACTCTTCCCTCTTTGACCAGTCTTGTTTGGTTCTGTCCTAGGTCTCTGGGTTCTATACAACTTCTGGTTCCTAGATATCCAGGCAGTCTCATGGATAAGCTCACTCTGGTGGAGTGGACCTCAAGGTGTCATGTGTTGGCCACTCCCATAAATTCTGTGCCATCTTTACCCCAGTACATCTTGAAGGAAGCACAAATTGTGTGTTGAAGGTTTTGTGACAGGGTTGATGTCCCATTCCCAACACTGGAAGCCTTGCTGGTCACAGAAGATGGCTGGTTCGGAGTCCCCTATTACTATGAGTTATAGCTAAGGTCACCCTCATAGATTCTAGGGAGTTTCCATTATATTGGGTTTTCACATCACCCTTGATATCATACACACACACACACACACACACACACACACACACACACACACACACCACAATTTCAGGGCTTTTGCCCGGTATTCTCTCCTTCCATCCCCACCCTCACCCCATCTGATCCTTCCTGTTCCCATCCCCACTCAACCCCAGTCTACCAACGAAATCTATTTTCCCATTTGAGGGAGATCCATGTGCTCCCCCTACCCAGGCCCTCCTTATTATGTAGCTTCTCTGGGTCTGTGGATTGTAGCATGATTGTCCTTTACTTAACAGTTAAAATATAAGTGAGTGCATAGCCATGTTTGTCTTTCTGGGTCTTGTGTGATTTTTTTTTCCTAGTTCTATCCATCATCCTACAAATTTCATAATGTCATTTGTTTTAACAGTTGTGGAATACTTCATTGTATAAATGTACCATATTTTCTCTATCCATTCTTCAGTTGAGGGACATTTAGAGTGTTTCTAGTTTCTGAATACTATGAACAAAGCTACTATGAACAGAGTTGAGCAAGTGTCCTTGTGGTAGGATGCAGTGTGCTTTGAGTATTTGCCAAAGAACATGGCAAGAGTGGTATAGTTGAGTCTTGGGGTAGATGGATTCCCAATTTTCTGAGGAGCCACCATATTGATTGCCAAAGTTTTCACTCCCACCATCAATGAAAGAATGTTCCCCTTGCTTCACATACTCACCAGCGTGAGCTGTCACTTGTGGTTTTGATCATAGCCATTTTGACAGTTGTGAAATGAATCTCAAGGTTGTTTTGATTTACATTTCCCTAATGGCTAAGGACATTGAACATCCCTTTGAGTGTTTCTCAGCCATTTGAGATTCCTCTGTTGAAAATTCTGTTTAGATCTGTACCTCACTGTTTAATTGGATTATTTGATTTGTTGATGTCTAGCTCTTGAGTTCTCTATATAATTTGAATATTAGCCCTCTGTCAGATGTGGTGTTGGTGAAAATCTTTTCCCATTCTATTGGCTGTTTTCAGTTCCAGTTTCATGAGGTCTAATTTTTTAATTGTCAGTCTTAGTGTCTGTGTTATCAATGTCCTGTTTGTCGATAAGTTGTCTCCTGTGCCAATGACTCAAGGCTATTCCAAACTTTACCTTCCATCAAATTTCATGTATCTAGTTTTATGTTGAGGTCTTTGATCCACCTGGACTTGAGATTTGTGCAGGATGATGGATATGGATCATTTTTGGCATTCTTCTACATGCAGACATCCAGCTAGACCAGCACCATTTGTTAAAGATGCTTTCTTTTTTCTTTTGTGTATTTCTGGCTTATTTATCAAAAATCATGTGTCCATTGGTGTGTGGATTAACATCTGGGTCTTTAATTCCATTCTATTGATCAAGGTATCTGTTTTTGCACTAATACCATGTGGGCTTTATTACCATAGCTCTCTAGAACAGTTTGAAATCAGGGATAGTGCTACCTCCAGAAGTTCTTTTATGTACTAGGTTCTTTAAGCTACCCTAGATTTGTTTGTTTGTTTGTTTTTCCATATGATGCTGAGCATTCTTCTTTGAAAGTCTGTAAAGAATTGTTTTGGAATTCTGATGAGCTTTGAATTAAATCTGTAGATTCCTTTTGGTAATATTGCCATTTTTACTATGCTAATTCTACTGATCCATGATTACAGAAAAACTCTCCATCCTCTGTTATCTTCTTCAGTTTCTTCCTTCAAAGCCTTGAAGTTATTGTCATGTAGGTTTTTGACTTGCTTGGCTAGAGTTATCCCAAGATACTTTATATTATTTGTGGCTGTTATGAAGGGTGTAGTTTCCCTGATTTCTTTCTCAGCCAGTTTCTCATTTGCATATAGGAGAGCTCCAGGGTTTTTTGTGGGTTTTTTTTTTATTTTTTTGAGTTGATCCACCTGCAAAAAAATGATACTTCAACTTCTTTATTTCCAATTTGTACCCTTTTGATCTTCTTCAGTTGTCTTATTGTTCTAGCTAGAACTTCAAGTACTGTATTGAATAGATTGGAGAGAGTGGCAAGCCTTGTCTTGTCTCTGATGTTTAGTGGAATTGTTTTGAGTTTCTCTCCATTTAATTTAATGTTGGCTATAGGCCTGCTGTAAATTGCCTTTATTATGTTTAGGTATGTCTCTTTTATCAGTGGTTTCTCAAGGACTTTTATCATAGAGGGTGTTGGATGTTGTCAAAGGTTTTCTTTTTTCAGCATCTAATGAAATGATCTCTTTTTTTTTAGATTGTTTATGTGCTAGATTACTTTGACAAATTTTCATATGATGAACCATCCCTGCATCTCTAGGATGAAGCCTACTTGATCATGGTGGATGATCTTTTGATGTGTTGTTAGATTCAGTTTGCGAGTATTTTATTAGTAATTTTTGAATCAATGTTCATGAAGGAAATTGGTCTGCAATTATCTTTTTTTGTTGAATCTTTGTGTGGTTTAGGTATCAGAGTGACTGTGACTTCATAGAGTGAATTTGACAATGTTCCTTCTGTTTCTACTTTGTGGGATAATTTGAGGAGTATGGGCATTAGCTCTTTTTTTAAAGTCTGGTAGAATTCTGCACTAAAACTACCTAGCTCTGGGTTAATTTAAATAGTTTATATGATCTTGATTTAAATTTGGCAAGTGGTATCTACCAAAAACAGTCAATTTCTTGTAGATTTTCCAATTTTGTGGAGTATACGTGTTTTAAAGTATGATCTACTATATTCATTTGGATTTTCTCTGAGTCTGTTCTGTCCCCCATTTTGTTTCTGATTTTGTTAATTTGGATTCTCTCTCTCTGTCTTTTAGTTAGTTTGAATAAGGGTTTGTCTATCTTATTGATTTTCTTCAAGAGCTAGCTCTTTATTTCATTGACTCTTTGTGTTGTTCTCTTTGTTTATATTTTATTTATTTCAGCCTTCAGTTGGATTATTTCCTTCCATTTACCCCTCTTGGGTATGCTTGATTCTTTTTGTTCTAGAGCTTTCAGCTGTGCTGAAAAGTTGCTAGTATGAGATCACTCCAATTTCTTTAAGTAGGTACTTAGTGTCGTGACCTTTTCTCTTAACACTTCTTTCATTGTGTCTCATAAGTTTTGGTATGTTATGCATTCATTTTCATTTAATTCTAGGAAGTCTTTAATTTCTTTCTCTATTTCAGCCTTGACCCTATAGTCATTCAGTATAGGGTTGTTCAGCTTCCATGAGTTTTCGTTCTTTCTGTTTTTTTTTTTTTTAATATGGTTTATTACATGACCATTGAAATCCAACTTTAATTTTAAAGTAGTCTGATAGGATACAGGGGTTACTTCAGCTTTCTTGTATCTATTGAGATTTGCTTTGTGACCAAGTCTGTGATCAATTTTGAAGAAAATTTCACGAGGTGTTGAGAAGAAGGTATATTCTTTTGTGCTTGAGTGAAATGTTCTGTGGAAATCTGTTAGATCTGTTTAGTTCATAAAATCTGTTAGCGCAAGTATTTCTCTTTTTAGATTTTGTCTGGATGATCTATTAGTGAGGGTGGATATTAAAGTCTCCCGCTATTAAGTGTGAAGGTAAATGTATGATTTAAGCTTTAGTAATGTTTCTTTTACAAACATGAATGCCCTTGAAGCTTTTAATATTTTTCTGTTTTGCATATTTGGTGTTTTTATTATTATGTGAAAAGGAGAATTTCTTTTTTGGTCTAGTCTATTTGCTATTCTATAAGCTTCTTGTGCCTAAAGAAGACATTTCCTTCTTTAGGTTAGGAAAATTTGCTTCTATGATTTTGTTGAAAATATTTTCTGTGACTTTATCCTGCATTTCTTCTCCTTCCTCTATTCCTATCATTCTTAGATTTATTCTTTTCATGATGTCCCAGATTTCTTGGATGTTTTATGCCAGGAATTTTTGAGATTTAACAGTTTCTTTGGTCCATGTATCTGTTTCTTCTAACATCTCCCCAATGCCTGAGAGTCTCTCTTCTATCTCATGTATTCTGTTGATGATGCAGCTGTTTGTTTACCTATATTTTCCATTCCCTGATTTCCCTCAGTTTTTGTTTTCTTTACTGCTTCTATTTCCATTTTCAGGCCTTGGACAGTATTATTTGTGTTCTTCAACTATTTTTCTTTTTTTTTTTTCCCTTGCCTGTCTTTGAGGGATTTATTCATTTTTCTCCAATTTTTTTTTTTTGTCTTTTCTTCAACTTCTTTAAGAGATTTTTCAATTTCTCTTTAAGGACCACTGTCATCTTCACAAGATTTTTAATTTTAAGGTCTTTTTCTTATGCTTCAACTATGTTGGAATTTTCAGGGCTTGCTGTGGTAGGATAGCTGGGCTCCAGTCGTGCCATACTGTCCTGGCCATTGTTGTCATCTTCAGCTGGTATCTAGGCATCGGGATTTGGAGTGATTATAGGTCTAAATGCTGATTTCTGGATTTGTCTTTTGGGGTGGGAGTTTTGTTGCTTGGATTCTGTTGCCTCTTTGGTCATCTTGCCTTTGTGGCCTGGAACTCTGGCAGCCAATGTGATATGGCCTCTGGTCAGACTTGGGGGCTGGGATGTGGTGATAAGGAAGAGGGGGGACTAGGGTAGTGGTAGGGGGCACTGGGAGAGTGGAGGAGGGCTGAGAGTGAGCCACCTATCTGGAGTTCTAGCGGCTGTTCTGGTGTCTGGCCCAGCAGAGATTTTCTACCCGAGTTCACCGTAGGTTCTTCTGGCTGGTGTTATATGTTCTTCTGGCTGGTGTTATATGTTCTCCTGGCTGGTGTTATATGTTCTCCTGGCTGGTGTTATATGTTCTCCTGGCTGGTGTTATATGTTCTCCTGGCTGGTGTTATATGTTCTTCTGGCTGGCATGGCCTGCACCTTAGCAAGAAACATTGGTGATGGGGCTAGTAAGTTGGGGGCAAGACACGGTGAATGGAAAAGGGTGGCAACAGATTGGGTATTTAGTAACCAGACACAAAAACTGGCAGAGTTACAGGGGCAGATATACAGCTTGCCTGCCTTCCCTTTTGTTTGTCATACATTTTAAGGACTCCACAGATCTAAGAAACTCAGTGATTCCTAAACTAAAGAGACATTTGAAAAAACACAAATGTCATAAGGGGGGGGGTAGAGAGATGGTTGAGCAACTAAGAGCACTCACTGCTCTTGCAAAGAACCCAGGCTTGATTCCCAGAACCCATATGATACTTCACAGTCCTCTGTAGCTCCAGTTTTAGAGAATCTAATGCCTCTTCTGACCTTCATGAGCTCCTGCACACACGGGATGCACATATACACTCAGACACCCAATTATACACATTTATAAACGAGGTATTTTAACATCCCAATCATCAGACAATTATGGTGGTACCAGCACTCAGAAGATGGAGGCAGGAAGATTGTGAGTTTGAGGTTAGCCTGGAATACACCATGAGACCCTATCTCTAAAAGCAACCAAACAGTAACTGGAAATGCATAATAGAGGTTAAAATTTTAGAAGTAAGTCAAAGAGAGTAAGAGAAATGACATTACCCAGAGAAACAAAAGCTAAGAGTTTCAGCATATTTCCCAGAAGAACTGATGCAAGTCAGAAGATGGTAGAGTCATATCTTAAGAAAAATAAGTCACCCTGGAATTCTATACAGAGTTAGAATAGGATTTAACCAAAAAGGCAAATAAAAGGTTCTCAGGTATACAAAAAGAAATAATTCATCACCAGCAGAGCAGCATTTTTAAGGCATAAAAAACCTTCAGGTGGAAAGGAAACAATGCAAGATACAAATTAGGATCTACGAAAACTATGAGAACACGCAAAATGGTAAATATAAAGGGAGTTTAAGAGATGCCTTTTCTTAGTTTTAAATCTCTTTGAAAGATAATTGACTGTTTAAAGTAAAAATATTAACAACATGTTTGAAAGATTTACAATGTGTGTCTAAGTAAAATGTGTAACAACAAAACCACAAAGGCTGGGGGAGAAAGAAAAACCAGAACCATATGCTATTGAACTGGAACACAAAATGTTTAACAGGGAATTAGTTAAAGCTGGGATGGTTTAAGTTATTATCATTTATTTTAATAATTATATGCTATGATCCCTGGAGCCATGAAAAGATCAAAGCAAAAAGTAAAATGAATAGATTAGTCTAAGGGAGATGAAGGCTGAGAAAATGGCTCAGTCACTGAAATGCTTGTGTGAAGGCCTGAGGACCTGAGTTTGATCCCATCACCCAAGTAAAATCTAGATATGGTGGTACACACCTGAAATCCCAATGCCAGAAACACCCTGAGGCTTACTGACCAGCTAGAAGAGTCAACTGGTCAGGTCTAGGTTCAATGAGAGATGCTGTCTCAAAGCCTAAGGTGAAGAAGCTCTTTAGGTTCCTCATGCGCACACCTGTATGTCCTCACATGCACATGAACACATATACAGGCACATGGACCCAAAAAGAAGACAGTGAAATCATATAAAACTTGTAATTAATAAAGTAAACAATGAAAGGTGAAAATAAAAGGAAGCAGCAAGAATAAGTGTGTTAAATGGAAAGCATGTAATATAAGACAAAAGAAACCCAAACATTTGTAATCACATTAAAAATAATAGTGTATGGGTCTGAGGGAAAGTAAAGTGATTGTTTTGCTAGCACAGTGGCCTGAGTTTGCTTTCTAGCATCCACATGAAAAGCTGGCATGATGCATGTATCTGTAATCCCAATGGTGAGGATGCAGAAACTGGAGGTCCTTGGAACTCACTATATGAGCATGAGGAGCTGAGTTTGGATTCTCAGAACCATGGAAAGTCCAAGTTTGGTAGTATGCACCTGTAATCCCTGCATGGAGGACTGAGACAGGCACACACATTTAACACACTAAGTAAATGAATAATAGGGGAAGACTACATTAAAAGACAAGGTTATCAGATTAAATTAAAATATTAGATATTAAGATAAAAAATCACAATTTTGTCTTCTACAAACAAAAAAGGGAAGGATTTGTTGATGGAAGACCTACTTTGCAAAAAGAAAAAAATGGTATAAAGAAGCTCTCAGGAACAAAGAAAAGTACCTAAGTCAGAATGTTGAATCTACATAAAGAAAGAGTATTAGAGAGAAAAAAAACACAAAATAAAACATTTCTTATTCTGCCAAGTGTAATAGATAAATTTTTATTTAGAGTGGTACTTGTATCAGTGAATGGGGTGTTCACAGGTTAGGATAAGCAAAATGAGCCACACATTGTTAGGAGGGGTGGAAAAATTTGGGAGTACCCTACTATAAGTTACCTACACAGTATCCAAGATGCACTGTGGTGTTATTTGGATGTATAGTGAGTAGATGTAAATGTATATGCAAACTCTATGGAAACCACTAAAAAAAATTTAAAGAAATATAATAAATAAAGAGAAAAAATTGAAACTTATAAAATGCTTGTTAAAACTAAAGAAGACACAGGAGAAACAGAATTTTTTTAAAAAGTTACCTACTTTTTTACAATTAAAAAATAGTCAAAGAACTGGACATGATGGTAGATGTCTGTGATATGAGCAGCCAGGAGGATGAGGCAGGAACCAAAAGTGGAAAGGCCAACCTGGGCTACCCAGAAAGTTTGAAGCCATCCTGGACTATATAAGAAGACAGAGAGATAGCCAGGGAGGGGGAAAATGTTAACGCTAATTTAACACAAGTATCTATACTAATTAAGACAGTAGATTTCAGAGCAAGGAAAATCATTACTGATAAAAATACCAATTAATCTACAAAATGTAATGGTAATGCATATGTATCTGGCTAATGACAGAGCTCTAGCATACAGGAAACATGAAGAACATTACAGGAAGAAATAAGGAAAGAAAATAAAGAGCTTGTAGACATGAGCCAACATGACCAGACACTATAGAAAATCTGACAGCAGAAGACACATTCTTTTCCACAGTGTACACTAAATACTTGCTGAGGTAAATCATATTCACACCCATCAAACAAGTTTAGCCAGTTTAAAGAAGCTGATGTTCTGCAGGGGAAGCTCGGACAACAGTGTAACCATAAACATCAGCAATAAAAAATACACAGAAGAGTCTCCATCCGACCCCCAAAGCAGAATCATGTAAGGAACACAGGTGAGCCGTGGGCCGAGATACGTGGCAGACAGATTAATGGAAATGGGTTGATTTAAGATGAAAGAGCTAGCTAGTAATGTGCTTAAGACATGGGCCAAACAGTATAAAGTTAAAAAAAAAAAAAAGAAAATACACAGAAAGGAGTAAAATATTTGGAAACTAAGCAATTTAAGAAATGTGTGGGCCAAAAACACAACTCACAAAAGACATTAGAAAATGATTGATTAAAAACCAAAAGCATGATAGGTTGAAATTTATTTTTAATCAAGGCTTACAAGGTAATTTGTAGGATTGAAACCTTACATCAGAAAAATAGAAAGGCTTAAAGCCAATTACCTAAGCTTTCCTATAAGAAACTAGAAAATTAAAAGCAAGTCCAGAGCAAAAGGAAGTAAGTTGTAAAGACACAAGTGTAAATCAATGGAAGGGAAAACAGAAAACAATCACGAGAACCAATAAACCAAAACTTGTTCCTTTAGACATATCGATAGAAGTATGACCTTGTAAACAGGATGGACTGTTCAAAGGAGAGAGAGAGAGGTGGGAGCTAGCAAAAGAAGGGGGGGGAGAGAGAGAGACAGCCAATGGCATCACAGAAAGAGCACAGATGTTACTATGAATGTTACTGACTGTGGAATGTGACTAAATGAACACTATAGGAACTTTGATGCCAATAATACAATTTAGATAAGATACACACATTTTCTTAAAAGATGCAAACTATTGAGACAAAACTCACTAAAGAAGTGTGAGTCTGTAAAAATCTCAGTCAAGGCCACTCCATAAAGAGATCTCTGAGTATAAGTAGCTTTACTGAAAAATTTTACCAAAAATTAATAAATATATAGCTATTTTGTGTAAACTTTACACACACATACACACACACTTCTCCAAATTCTTAATTACAGCCTTGCCCTGGCCCCACAATAACACAACTAGCAGAATATTAAACTACAAATTAATTTCCACAATGAACATAGACCGAAACCTCCTTAAAACTTGAAAAAATGGATCCAGCAAAATATATAAAGGTTAATGCATAATAACCAAATGTAATTTATTTTCAGGCTACAAAATCAGATTAGCATTCAGTGTAGTTACCATGTGAATAATCTACAAGAAAAAAAATCAAGCTATCATCTCAATAATCACAGAAAATCATTACCTAACTTCCAAGCATCCATTTATGATATAAATTCTCAGTCACTATGGAACCTCTTCAGCCTGGGTAAGGGACATCTATGAAACATCTCCAGTTAACATGAGAATAGTATTCTAATGCTTTTCTTCTAAGCTTGGAAACAAGACAAAGAGTTTGCTTCCTCATTCCCATTTAATACCACACTGGAAGGTAGTCAGCTGTGGTCAACATAAATAAATAAATAAACAGCAGATAAATGAGAAAAACAGAAATAAAATTTTTTATTTTAAATTTGACCTTCTTCGGGTTTCTAAGTCAAAAGCCTGGATATGGAAGATGAGAAAGCAGCAGCCCTGTGCCGTTCGCTCACTCCACATCCCTCCTTTTCACATCAGAGGAGACTATTTAGATGGACCACCATCATGATGTCATAGTTGTGAGAGCACAGTAACTCTCACGGCTGGGGAGATGGTTTCATACAAACATCTGGATCCCCCAAATTAATATAAAGCCCAGGTTCGTGGTGTGTACCTGCAATGTTGGCATTGAAAAGACCAAGACAGGGGAACTTTAGGGTGTCACTAGCCAGCCAGTCTAGCCAATTGGTGGTCTCTAAGTTTCATGAAAGACCCCATCTCAAAAGAATAATGTAAAAAGCTTTAAGGAAGGCACCACCTAATGTCAACTTCTGGGCTGCACGCATGTATTCATGGGTATGTGGCACCCACACACTGGAATACATATACAAGTTTTTTAAAAAACAAAACAACCTCTCCCGTCTCTCTAGAAGCTACTCTGTTCTCAGTAAAGCAGAGAGTTGAGGAGGTCAACCATGAGCTTCTGCCCGAGGAAACTTACCCATGTGTCTCCCTTCAGTCCCCTCCCTCATTTGAATGAGTCTGGATAGTCAAGTAGCCTCACAGATGCTTAGACTTGGGTATTCTCAATTCCTGAAGCTGAACAGGAGAGGGCTGTGGCAGGAGTGTCCTAAAAGCTACCCTTACTGGCTGAAGTCTCTTTTGACCTAGATACAGATGTCATTTGGGATGAATTAGGGGTAGAGAGCCAGAGTGTCAGCCTTCTGGAGTCTTTGCCTCCAGTCTAGGCAATAGGAGGCATCTGTGCCAGGAAAGGATGTGGGATTTGGAGACAAAGCACTACAGCCATATATCTCAGCATTTCCCTGGCTTGTCCTTAGCATAAATACTGTAGAGCTACCAGAGGCTGGCAGAGAATGTCAAAAGGTGGGAAAGCTGGGTCTCTGTCATCTCTTGCTGAGTCTTCCACTTAACAACAGCTTTGAACTTCCTATAGGTAAAGCCAGAGGCACCTGGCTTTCTTCTAGATTCGCCCTGGTATGATGCAGAAGAAAAGAGAATGTGAAAGCTAGAAGGCTTTAAGCAATCAAACGTCAAATATGGAGTGGAATCTGGGTTACATCAACACAACCCCTAAGTCTTTCCAGAAATCTCCTCTTTCCTCTCAGTATGAGGAGCAGCTCCAGAGGTAGCCACTATCAGCAGAGTAGGCTGTGGGGATGGAAGAGTCACTCCCACACATGGAACAGCATGTGTGACAAAGTGACAGGACCTAATGAGCTTGAAGAGAATATTTAAACTGCTAAACGAGATAGCATATTTATTACCATGTTTATCCCTAAGCATTTGCAATAAAAATCAAAGTGATGGCATTATGCGATCCCCCAGTGGCATGTACTTAGAAGCTCTTCTTTTTCAGACAAAATTGATTTGGGGTTGTATATAATTCTTTCTTTCAAGCAGCGACTGAAAATCTGGATAGTGGAAGCAGAAGAATAGGAAGAAGCTGCAAGCATAGGCAGGGAAGAATGCTCATCTACTCCTGGAAGATGGAGGTGACAGCCCATCCCTGTCTGAGGTACTCAAGCAGAGCCAAGCAGTATAGTACACTGGACAGCACCGCAGAATCGAAACCAACAGACTTGGACTTTAACTCTGGTTCCACTGCTAAACATAAAACCTTAGAAAATTTATTGTTTTGCAATCTCACTTCGACCAGTTTTAAATTAAAGCTATCAATACCCACCACAAGGAAAGTATCACTGAGAATAAATTAGAAAATTCATGTAGATTTTAGTGTAGTGTGTGCCACATATACGACACATACGCCACCAGTGTGACAACCAACAGAGAACTGTAGGTTTTAACAAAGGTCCCCACTTCTTTTCTCTCCAGTCTTCTGTTTGAGCGTCATAAATTTTGCCCTGAAATTACAAGTAAAAATTCATCTCATCTGAGCTTTAAAATTTCTGGAGACCTCACAAGTCCTCGGCACACTCTGTCCTCCAGGCTGATAGAAAAGCTCCCTCTAAAGAGAACCATCAACTGACTTGCCAGGGCACAGCATCTCTCAGACATCTGCTAATAGAAAGACACCTTGGAAGTTGTTGGCTGTTACACAGAAAATGAATAAAGTCTTTGATTTCCATTCCTGATGGTATTTCAGAGCAGGCACTTTGAAAAAACCACTGAGGTACAAAGAACCCAACAGCTGCGGGAAACTTTATTTCTAATATGTTTTTGAATTCACAGAGCAAAGAAGAGGTGGAGAGGCAGTAAAGAAAATTCCCATAAACAAAAAAATCAACATGAGGCGCCAACTCAGAGATATGAGTGTTGAGCACTCAGATGCCCTGGGGACTCCTGATCCTCATGGCAATGTGGGGTGTTCTATGAAGGTCTTTTCTGGGATAAAAGGGAAAAAGTCCATGTGACAGGTGGGTGATACTGAGACCAAGATTGGCATGGAGCCTTTACATAGTTCTACAAAGAAATAAATTATGGAAAAGAACATACTGAACAAAGAAAAGCACCCAACAAAGTGACACACAGAGGGAAATTTGCGTGTCTTAGTCTTAGGAATAAACAATGGCCATCAGTTTTCACAGGCTATGTCTGAAATTCACACACCACTGCCCAATTTCATCTAATTTTTAAGAAAGAGCTGACATCAATGTTTCTCAAACAATTCCTCAAAATAGGAGAAAAAGAAATGTGTGCATCTAAAAATGTATGCCTTTCTTCTAGCTTTTCCAGGTTTGGAGAATATAAATATTTAAAATAGTCCCTAACAATCCTCTGGATTTCATTTGCATCTTTGTAACATTTTCTTTTTCATCTTTCACTTTATTAATTTGAGTTTTTTCTCTCATTCTTAGGCTAGGTTGGCTAATGCCTTGACAATCTTGCTTAACTTTTCAAAGAATAAAATCTTCCATTGACTATTATTTTTCTTTATTTCAAATTATTTCATTAATTTCTGTTCTGGTTTCCACTGTTTTCCCATGTACTGTTTTGAGGGCTAGCCTTTTCTTGATTTTCTAAGAACTGAAGATGAATGATCAGACAATTTATTCCAAATCTATTTGTGTGTGTGTGTGTGTGTATGTGTATCTGTTTCTCTCTCTCTCTCTCTCTCTCTCTCTCTCTCTCTCTCTCTCTCTCTCTCTGTCTGTCTGTCTGTCTGTCTCTCTCTCTCTCTCTCTCTCTCTCTGCAAGCACTATAACTACAAACTTTCCTTTTTAAATTTCTTTTGCTCTCAGTTCGAATAAGTTGTGCTTTTATTTTTATTTGATTCTAGGGCCTTTTTATTTTCCTCCCTTATTTCTCCGATGGCTGACTGTTCCTTCTAGAGTATATGTCTCTTCAAGTACACATGTGGTTTCTTGTGCTGATTTCTAATTTAACTGCTATAATGTGATAAGATACAAGAAATTGTGTTGGCTGTGTTATATTTATTAAGGCTCACTTTGTGGGCAAAATGTCATCTATTTTAGAGAAGGTCCATGGGCTGTTAAAAAGAATGTATATTATTTATCTGTTGGGTGAAATATTTTGTGGATATCTGTTGTCTGACTGATTTATGATATAATTAGGAAATAGAAATGTATTCAAAAGCATTTCTTTTAAAGTCAGGAATAAGACAAAGAGGCCCAATCTTTTGCTTATTCAAGGTAGTGCTGCAATTCTTAGCTAAAGCAATAAGACAAAAGAGGGAGAAAAGCACGGAAAGGAAGGGGAGAGGTCAGAATACCCCTATTTGATCCTATGCTTGGTAGATGCTAAGAGCATCTTAAGAAAATATTCAGACCTGATAATCACTTCCAGCAAAATAGCAGAATATAAAATCAACATCCAAAGACTGAGCAATAGATGCCCAGATAATAACTCCAAAATCTCAGTTCTCTTTTCAGAATTCATAGAGCATGGATTCTGATATCCTGTGAAACAACCCATGGACAGGAAGATGTGAGAGGAGCAGGAGACAGCGGTCAGCAATACCCAGTAACTCAGAACAATGGCTGTGCCCTTAACCACTGGAAAATACCAAGATTCATTCAGTGCCTCGCCTCAGTAGTGAGGGGTAATTAGCCCTTGATGGAGCTCTACTCTGTACCAGTAAGGTTTGACTAGGAAGCACCCCTCCAAAGGAGAACTACTCTATACCAGTGTTAAGGTTTAAACAGAAAGTTCCCCTTCAAATGGGTCATGCTTTAAAAGCTGGAGTTGCAGAAAGTAACTCAACCATGATCCATGACTGAACCTTTAGTCAATGGATTCATAATCTGATGGCACTGGTAGGAGGTACTAAAGAGTTTAGGAGGTAGGGCCTAGTTGAAGGAAGTAGATCCTTGGCATGTTCTTGGAGGACTATGCATTATCCTGGACCCCTTTGTATCTTCCTATTTGCCATAAAGTAATCAATTTTATTCTACCAAGCCTTCCCATCATATTTCTGCTTTGTCACAAGCCTAAAAGCAATTAAACCAACTGACCATAGACTGAAACCTTAGAAACTGAGACAAAATAATCCTTTCTTGCTCTGATTTGTTGCTCTTGGATATTTTGTCACAGTGGTAAAAAATATAACGTGCCCACTAAACATCATATAGGCAAAGATTTGAAAGGATTAATCTCCAAATAATTTAACTGCATCCCCAAACAAAGGTTAGAAATACTTAATGAAATACAAAAGTAAATAGTACATGTGGAAGTTTGACTAGGTTTGGTCTCCATTGACTTGTGTGTTAGAATGCTTGGCCCAAAGGGAATAGCACTTTTGGGAGGTGTGGCCTTGTTGGAGTAGGTGTGGCCTTGCTGGAGGAAGTATGTCGCTGTTGGCGGTAGGCTTTGACCTCTCAGAAGCTTAAGTCAGTCTCCTTCTACTGTCCAAGGATCAAGATGTAGACCTCTCACTCCCTCAGCACCTGCCTGCACATTGCTGCGTCCTGCTATGATAACAGACTAAACCTCTGAAACTATAACCCAAACCCAGTTAAAAAAATTTTTTATGAGTTGCCATGGTCATGATCATGGTCCATATCAATAAACACCCTAAGGCATTATTACATATTATACAAGATGTACTAGATCATAAAAAATCAAATGTCACAAGGCATGCAGAGATGCAAGAAAATATCACATACACTGAGGAGAAATGACATTAATGAAAGCAGCCAGGTAGATGTTCCAGCACATGCCTGTAATCCAAGCACTTGTAAGAATCAAAGAGGGGGACCCTAAGTTCAAGGCTACCCTGAGTTACATATAAAGACTCTGTATCAAAATAAGTAAATATAAAATACAAAAACTAATTCAAAAATGTTATTAGCAAATAAGCACATTAAATTGGTAATTATAAGTGTATGTGTTTAAAAATTTAATAGAGACATGAAAATATCTTTAAAATTTCAGTTGAGTTATATGTAAAAGCTATAACAAAACTCAATGGGGTTTTTGCTACACAAAAATCTTTGTGTCAACTGTGCGATACCTCTATAGAAACTGTTGGTCAGGAAGGCCCCAAATAAGCCACAGAACAATACAGGATCTTGCTGTTTCTCTTGTTTTCCCAGTGTGGTGATTTAAGTAAGAATGGCTGCACAGACTTATATTTTTAAGTGCTTAGTTAAAAGGGAGTAGAATTGTTTTAAAAAATTAAAAGAATTAGGACATTTGGCCTTATTAGTGTGGTTGTGGCCTTGTTGGAGGAAGTGTGCCTCTCAAGGGCGATCCTTTGAGTTTGCAAAAGCTCATACCCTCATACATTTCAAAATCAATCTCTTTCTCTCTTTCTCTCTCCTACTGCTCCAGTGCCTGCCTGCATGCCACCATGCTTCCTATCATGATGATAACTAAATTTCTGAAACTATAAGCAAGTCCCCAACAAAATGTTCCCTCTTATAAGAATTGCTGTGGTCATATGTCACGACTGCCTCATCCCGCAAGGAAGACTCGACACCAGGCTCTTCTTTCTACAGTTTATTCAGGAACCTTGAACAATTTTCTGACTTCTGACTTACTTACTTATGATGGGGACTGACTGACTTATTACATCTTTTCTCTCCAGGGAAAACCCGCCCACAGCCTAAACAGCCTCTGGGCAGCCAACCCCAGTACACCACGTGGGCACTACCTATAGGTCCAGGTACGCGGAAGCAAGCCAGATCCTCAGCCTAGCCATATATGGAAATGTTTGTCTCTGAGAGCACTCACCATATGGAAGGTGGAGGGTGGAAGCCAGGGCCATCTTTAAGGCGTGGCTGCAGGCAGCTCTCTACAGTTCCCCCTTATTTATATATAGCAACAGGCAAGAGTAGAGGCCTGATCTCTGTAGAGTGGACCACAGACATCGCACTGATCCTCACTCAGGTGTCATCTACCCGATGAGTACCAGAACCGTCCAATACCCTTTTACAGAGGTGGGATGCAAGGTATCAACCCACATGCAATCAGATGTGCTCTTCTTGGGGCCCAAGTTTCGGTGGGTCCCAAGTGCAGTGTTCAAGCCTTGCATCCTGTGCTTAGAAAAATTAATCCTTTAAGGTAGCCAGCCAAGCATAAGAGGACTGTCCTGCTTCAACGGCTGTAAAGGCTTGAATAATCATGGCTGCATTGAGATCCTGGGAAACCTAATCCGGCAAATGCACCACAAGCATACCAAGGAGATCAACACCAGAAGGCCTGTCAAGGCTCCTATACTCACCCACTCCTTAAGATGGTTCATGGCATCAGAGATCCACGAGGACAATCCTTCCGCCAGTCCGGCGTCCACCCGGGTCATGTTCACCGTGACGATAGCCACCCTCAGCTGCTCCATCAGGTTGTCAAATTCTCTTGTACAATTACCTAAAAGATTACTAGACAATTGCTTAGACAAGTTTGCAGCATGGGTAAAATTGCCATATTGTATACCAGTCACACAAAGTCCATCATATTTCCACTGACAGCCAAGTTGGGCAAACTGCCAGAGGGTGTCAATTTTCTCTTGAACTAGGTCAATCCTTTAGTTGATCCCCATCAAGCCTCCCTTTAGCTGAACATTAATGCCCTTTTGTACATCCAAGGCTTGTGCTACATTGGGTGACAAATCCACATGTCTCACATCATCTCGGCCTGCCATATATGGAAATGTTTGTCACTGAGAGCACTCACCATGTGGAAGGTGGAGGGCGAAAGCCAGCGCCATCTTTAAGGCGTGGCTGCAGGCAGCCCTCTACAGTCATAGTGTTTCTCTTCACAGCAACAGAACACTGATCAAGACACTTACCAGATAGCTGATTAGACCCTACTGCTGAAGTCACCATATATCTGAGAGAATTCAAGCTGAAACTAAGTTAGAAATGGTCTCTTTGTTAGCCAGCTTCTCAAGTGCCAACAGGTATCATGAAAGCCTTGAGTTGTAGAAAAGTCATCAACCTCCTTACTCAGTTGTGAACCCTATAAACTACAATGCCAACCCACCAGGAAAGATGTGCCCACAAGGCCACACCTACTTCAACATATGACACTCCTAATAGTGCCATGCCCTATGGGTCAAGCATTCAAACACATGAGTCTATGGGTGCCATACCTATTCAAACTACCACACACCACCTGTGCAATTATAGTACAACTGTTACGGGAGTAGCCAATAGTTCTCGGGTTACATCTGGCATACTCTATAGAAAGCAATCTGTCTGGAACTTTAAACCCAGTTTAAAAACAAAAGCAAAATCCTAGGGATCTTATGGCCCTTGGGTAGAGGAATCTTACTATTGTTTATCTAAATTGATTGACACAGCATCATAGTGCCTTTTAAATAGCTGTCTTTATACCCATAGACAAAGCTCCCTCAGCTTTAATCAGAGAAGCCTCTCTTCACAACAAACAGTGGTGAATGTAAAGACTCATGCCTGTTAAAGTTGCTGAGAATGAGTGACAGTTTAGTGCTCAGACCAAAAACAAGATATTTATAGCACTCCAATCCAAGGCTCAAGGAATATTAGAGAAGAGAGGCCAAAAAAAAATTAGAATTGGAATAAGGGGAGAAGGGCTATGAAATGGCATCTGCTGGGTGTGACACAGTCATTGTAATCAAGAACTTGTCGCAGCTGCAGTTACCTGCACTGGTCTGCACAAGATTAGCCCTACAAGGATTAGTCATTCATGGGGAGGGAGGTCACAGGGCTACTGTTCTGGCTAGGTCACTGTCAACTTGATACAAGCTAGAATGATCTAGAAAGAAGGAACTTCAGTTGAGAATTTCTTCCATAAGACTGGCCTATAGGCAAATCTATAGGGCATTTTCTTTCTATTTATTTATTTTTATTTGCTTTGGTGTTTGCCTGGAACTGGGAACTGGAACTTTAGACAGTTGTGAGCTGCCATGTGGGTGCTGGGAATTGAACCCCTGTCCTCTGGAAGAACAGCCAGTGCTCTTAATCACTGAGCCATCTCTTGATCAGTGATTGATGTGAGATTACCTAGCCAACCACAGACAGAGCCAGAGCTGGGCAGGTAGTCTTGGATTGTATAAGAAATCAGGCTGAGCAATCCAGGGAGGGAGGCAAGCCAGAAAGCATCATTTCTCCATGGTCTCTGCTTCAGTTCCTGTGTCCAGGTTCTTACCTTGAGTTTCTGTTCTGACTTCCCTTCACAGTGAACTGTAAGCTGGAAGGTGAAATAAACTCTTTTTTTCCCCATACTGATTTTGGTCATGGTGGTTTTTTGGTGTTTTTGTTTTTGTTTTTTTCCAGCTAGGACAGCTACTAATGGATGGACTCTAGAAAAAGAGGAATCTTTATCTCTAGTTGTGTATCTGCTGTAAAAGCAGCAGGCTCCAATGGGTAGCTTCAAATCCATGGCCCTGGCTAAAACAAAACAAACAAACAAACAAACAAAAACCACTAAGGTGGGGGAGGGAGGTTGATGGGGCAAGAGAGACAAAAGAGAGCAAAGTACAATAATAATCAGAATGCATTATATGCCTTTATAAAAATTTCAAACAAGTTTCATTCAAATAAAAAGAGATGAAATGAGCCTCGAGGCTCTGGTGCCGCATGATTGCCCAAGCCACTCCCAATTCAGAGTATATTCTCACTTTTAGCTTCTCACAACCGGAAACTGAATGTGAAACCCACGAGATGAAGTCAGACTGAGCAAAATTCAGAGCAGGTCAGACATCAAACAAGGAAAAAAATAGTAAGCTTCAAGACAGTAACAGAAACTGTAAAAGATGAATAGTAAGAAAAGATAAATTTTAAATCTCAGCTGTTGTGATTATATTGTAAGTGCATGTATAGAATATTTTGGTTCTGTTTCTGATGCTCTAGCGTGCTAAGGCTGCATCACTGGGCTATTTTTTCACTTCTTTATATGTTTAGAGCAGACATTAGCAGATTTTTAGTGTTTTTGCAAACTATTTTAAATGTCACAGAAAATTATGATATTTTCATGGATTAAAATGCTTTGCATAAAGCCAAGCTTGGTGGCCTGTATCTGAGATCCCAGAACTGCAGAGCCTGAGGCTCCTGAATCTTGAGTTCCCATGTCATCCTGGGATATACAGCTACATGGTCGCCTGTGATTCAGTGTGAGGCTCTGTCCAAAGGAAAGGAGGGAGGGAGTGATGGAGGGAGGGAGGGAGGGAAGGAAGGAAGGAAAGATGGATGGGTGGCTTTGCATACTTTCTGCTTTTAAAAATCCATCACCGCATTTGCTTTTATCGGTCATGAGCCAGCTGTGCTGATCTGGGGAATGCAAGGCTGGCTTCCATTAGAACACATACCTGCTATTTCACTAGACTGACTGGCTCTGGCTAATGCATAGGCTTGAAAGTCTCAGCAATAACTCTTTAAAAGAGACTAAGTAACAAATTCAGGATGGAAGTGAATATTCCTAGCCAATTTCCCATATTTTCACTAGTAGATTTGGAGTTTTTAAAATATAGAGGTTTTCACTGACTAACCACTTGAATTGTGCCTAGAGAACAATACGTACATGTAGTAATTTTTGCAGAACTTAAATTTTTCTACATTTTTACTAAAAGATTTAAATTTTTGAATCTCCAAGTAAATTTTAAAGCTCATTATAATCCTGCCAACAAATATTAAACCTAAATCTTATTAAGCTTTTATACCTACAAATTTGAAAGGAAGAAATTAAACTTTTGCTATTTGCAGATGATATGATAGTATCCATAAATGACCCCAAAATTTCTACCAGGGAACTCCTACAGCTGACAAACACCTTCAGTAATGTGAAGGAATACAAAATTAACTCAACAAACAATAAACATGCTGAAAAAGAAATCAGAAAAAAAACACCTTTTACAATAGCCATAAAAAAATATAAAATATATTGTGGTAACTCTAAACAAATAAGTTAAAAGACTTATATGACAAGAACTTTAAGTCTTTGAAGAAAGAAATTAAAGAAGATATCAAAAAATGGAAAGATCTCCCATGCTCCTGGATAGGAAGGATCAACATAGTAAAAATGGCAACCTTACCAAAAGCAATCTACAGATTCAATGCAATCTCCATCAAAATCCAACACAATTCTTCACAGGCCTCAAAAGAATAATACTCAAGTTAATATGGAAAAATCAAGAAACTAAGAATAGCTAAAACAATCCTGCACAATAAAGGAACTTCCAGAGGCATTCCCATTTCTGACTTAAAGCACTAGAGCTATAGTAATAAAAACAGCTTGGTATTGGCATTAAAATAGACACCTGGATGAATGGAACTGAATCAAATGTTCTAAAATAAATCCACACACCTATCAACACCTGATTTTTGACAAGCCAAAACTGTACAATGGAAAAAAGAATCTTCAACAAATGGTGCTGACATAATTGAATGTCAATAGATAGAAAAAGGCAAAGAGATCCATAGCTATCATCATGCACCAAACTCAAATCCAAGCGGATCAAAGACCTCAACATAAATCCAGTTACACTGAACCTGATAGAAGAGAAAGTGGGAAGTATCCTGGACTGCATTGGCCCAGGAGACCACTTTCTGAATATAACACTAGTAACACAGACACTGAGATTGACAATCAATAAATGAGACCTTTTGAAACTGGGAAGCTTCTCTAAGGCAAAGGACACAGTCAATAAGACAAAAATGGCAACCTACAGAATGGGAAAAGATTTTCACCAACACCATATCTGACAGAGGGCTGATCTTCAAAATATATAAAGAACTCAAGAAGTTAGACATCAAAATACCAAATAATCCAATTTAAAAATGGGCTACAAATCTAAACAGAGAATAGACAAATCTTAAATGGCCAAAAACCATTTAAGAAATTGCTCAATGTCCTTAGTCATCAGGGAAATGCAAATCAAAACAACTCTGTGATACCATCTTACACCTGTCAGAATGACTAAGATCAAAAACAATGACAGCTTATGTTGGAGAGGATGTAGAGTAAGGAGAGAATACTCCTCCACTGCTGGTGGGAGTGCAAACTTGTACAGCCACTCTGGAAATCAGTATGATGATTTCTCAGAAAATTAGGAATCTATTTTGAGACCCAGTGATACCCTTCTTGGGCGTATACCCAAAGATCATACCACAAGGACACTTGCTCAACTATGTTCACAGCAGCATTATTCATAATAGCCAGACCCTGGAAACAATCTAGATGCCTTTCAACTGAAGAATGGATGAAAAGATGTGGTACACAGTGAAGTATTACCCAGAGGTTAAAAAAAAAAATTATTTCTTGAAATTTGCAGGCAAATAGATGGAACTAGAAAAAAAAATCATCCTAAGTAAGGTAACCCAGGCCCAGAAAGACAAACACAAATGTTCATCCAGTGAGTGATGGAAGCAGAGATCCATAGCCAAGCACTCCAGAAATCCAGTTGAAGAGAAGGAGGAAAAATTATATAATTAAGGGGAGTCAAGATTATGATGGGGAAACCCACAGAGACAGCAGACCCAAACCCATGGGAACTCATAGACTATAGACCAACATCCAAGGAGGCTGCATGGGACTGACCTAGGCTCTCTGCATGTGAGTGACAGTTGTGTGGCTTGGTCTGTTTATGGGGCCCCTAGCAGTGGGACCAGAATCTGGCCGTGGGACATGGGCTGGCTTTTTGAAACCTATTCCCTATGGTGGGAAGCTTCACTCAGCCTTGATGCAGTGGGGAGGAGCTTGATCTTGCCTGAGCTTGAAATGCCATGCTTTGTTGACTTCCACAGGAGGCCTTACCCTTTCTGAGGAGGGAATGGGGGGAGGGGTAATAAAAAGGAGGTGGGAGAGGGGTCGGGAGAAGAAGAGGGAGGGAAACTGTGGTTGGTACGTAAAATGAATTTTAAAAATCTAAGAAGAAAAATTAACATTTTGAAATGAAAAACAGAAAAGGCTTCTCTACTAATCTACCTGATTTGGGGAAGATAGGAAAGGAAAATACATAATGGTGATGAAGTTATTAAAAGCAAGACTATGGGGCTGGCAAGATGATTTATTGGATAAAGGCACTTGCTGCCAAGTCAACCACTTGAGTTTAATCCCCAGAACTCAGATGGTTAAACAAGAGAGGAGACTCCCACACATTGTCCTCTAGCCTCCCACGTGGGCACCATGTGTGTCCTAGTTGAGCCTACACAAACACAGGCACTAAATAAATAAAATGTGATTTTAGAAGGCAGTGATAAACCATATGGAGGACAATCAGCCCAGCCTTTTTTTTTAAAAAAAAAAAAAAAAAAACTTTATTTATTTATTTGCCTTGGTGTTTGCCTGGAACTGGAACTACAGACAGTTGTTAGCTGCCATGTGGGTGCTGGGAATCGAACCCGGGTCCTCTGGAAGAGCAGTTGGTACTCTTAACTGCTGAGCCATCTTTCCAGCCCCCAATCAGCCCAGCCTTTTAAGCATGTCAGTCTTAGGAGAGGAATGGAAAAGAGAAAGTGAAGCAGGAATGTAATAGCAGCATTCATAGGCATTGCATAGACTCCATCTGCAAACGTTTGAGGTGGTGAGAAGACACTCTGAGAAAGGTACACAGCCAAATACTCACTGGATGCTGAGGAATTATCATTAAATTAATAAGATGTCCGGGGCTCAATACAAAACCGGAAGGGATTAGTGGGAAATGTCTAAGTAAAATGTGGTTAGTGGCTATATAATGGCAGTGCCTGGCTGGTGAACACATGGGGGTCACGTTAAGTTATCCTGCTTTCATGCATCTAGAAATTCTCAGCAATAAAATCTTTTAAAGAAACTAACAGATTCCCCAGGAAAATGAACATTCCTAGACAATCTTCCTCGATCCTGTTCATGTCAGCTACTTGCTCAGCATTTTCAACCCACAACTTCTTCTAATACTATGATCCATAACCTGGGGCTTGAAGTCTCAAAATGCATCTTTTTTCATTTGCTAACTGTATTTCTTTTTCCTCAATCTTTGTTGTTAAACTAATTGTGTAAAATAATAAGCTTCACTGTGACACTTTTGTACATGGGTACAGGGCACCTCAGTCCTGTCCATTGTCTCTATTGTCCACTCTTATGACCACAGCCTCTCACTGGCCCACTTCCTTTTCCCTAATAGTCCCCTGGCTTTCTTTACGGTCTCACTAACAGTAGTGTAAGAAAAACAGAGGTGAACAGAGAGCCGATCCCCACATTTGGCTCCATCGACACAGCTTTTGGAGGTTGTCATAGAGAAAGAAGATTTAGGGACATTACATACTCCTGAAGCCAAGCCCAGGACATGATCTCCTGTGATTGCAGCCTTGGATCGGACAGTATCTCTTTGATGAATCCAGAGCACATTTAGATCATTTCTCCAACAGCTCAGCAGCAGGCGCCACTGACTGGTGCCAGCATAGGGTATTGACAAGTGGCTTCTAACTTTTAGGAATCACCTCTTCCTCTCCACTCCTGAAGTTTCTTTTCTTCTCCATTTTGCTCTTTCAGCTCTTCCAAAATACTTAGTTCATTCCTGTAGTGATAAATTGTATATGTTCTAAAGAAATGAAGATCAGAGGGCAGAGCCAGCCACAGAGTTAGCCATAGAGGTCAGGAAGTGGTGATACATACCTTCCATCCTAGCACTCAGGAGGCAGAGGCCGGTCTAGATCTCTGAGAGTACAAGGCCAGGTGATGGTGGCCACACACACACTTTTAATCTCTGTGTTGGGGATCCCATGCCTCAACTCCAAATACTTGGGAAACACACACACACACACACACACACACACACACACCTCTTTAATCTCAGCATGAGGAAGTTTAAACCAGGAAGTGATACACCTAGACAGAGAAAGGAATATAAGGCTGGAGGAGACAGAGTTCACCCCCTCTCCTTTTTGCTGAGAACTCAGAGGCATTCAGTCTGAGGATTCCTGGAGACAGGACCTCCCCTTTCAGCCTGAGGATTTCAGTAGTGGTGAGAAATTTCTCTAGTGGCTTGTTCCTCTGTCTCTCTGATCTTTCAGCTTTTCCCCAATATCTGGCTCCAGGCTTTTATTATAAGACCAATTAGGATTCACAAAACACATTCCCTTTATCGCATCCCCTTTTTTCTATACTTCTAATGTGAGCCTGATTTGGTATTAGGAGTGTGAGTAGATGCTAAAAAGTGGGATCTGAGAGTAGATGGCTATGGCTGGCCTGTCTGAACATGAGCATGCGATTACAGTGGGTGGGATATGGATGCTCTAAATCTGTGCCTTGTGCGGTTGTTTCTCCATCCCACCTGATGGCTATTGGGAAAGTGATACTTGCTCAATACCAACTCCAGGAGACCAAACAACTGCTCCAACCAACGACTGGAACTGTGATAGCAGATAGTGGAGGAGGAACACACACTTGCAAGCTTCTGTCAGGCAACAAGAACCTGTCTACTTTTCTCAGTCCCAGCTCAGAAAAACCAAAACTTTTCCTTGTCCTTCTGACCTTTTCTTCATTTGGAAATTGGCCCACAACCTAGGCATACTTTCCCTGACATGCTGGGCTCACTCTTTCCCTGAAACCTTTCCACGCCCAACCTTACTTCCATCACCTGCCTGGTGTCGACCTCTATTGTAAAAGACACTGCTTTCTCCCTTCCCTGTCACCTTGCCCTGCCTCTGAGCAGTTGCCAAAATCTACATTTCATATGCCCTGTTGTTTGTTTCTGTTAAACTTGAATGTCAAAAACAGAAAAATTAGGGGAACCAGATAGTTCTGTGCCCCACCCCCAGAGAGTTCACACTCATGAAAAATTCAAAGACTTAAATTTCTAGGGAAAGGCATGGTCAGAGGGCTAGGAGGTGTCTTTGGTAGCACTGAGATGACCCCTTCATTCTAATTCTGAAGCTGCCAGTGGTCTTTATGTATGCCCCAACTCAGCACTACCGTTTAATTCCAAGCATCAGTTCTTTTATATGAAAATCCAGGTGCAGCTATGAGTCAGAACTCGACAGAGACATTCTGATACGTTTGAAAGGCTCTAAGAAGCTAACTTCTATTAATCTCCCGAGTTCCCCTTGCAAAAGACAGTTACTTTCTCCCTATACAAAGTGACTTCCCAAACCTTACTCTAATGACCCGACTTGAGGCCATTTCTTTCAAGAGATCTCTGCCCTCCTCCGGCTATATCTCATTCTACAGATTCATAACTGTAGGCAGGTCCTATTAAAGTGTTATATAGGAGGTTATAGGCTATATCCCCAGAGAAAATGCATGGCATGTTTCTGTTCATCCATATTATTAGAAATCCAAGAGGCAGGTGTCGAATTTACAAAGAGGATGGTAAGTCAGGACCCATGTGTGTAGACACGCTGCCTGAAATTCTGTGTGTAATGTATCAGCTTCAGCACAAATCAGGAAGGCTTTCACAGCTCACTTAAGTGACTAGAATTTAGTTGCAATGATTATCTATAAAAAGTGCCATCTAAATGCCATCATTTCTGGGTGTAAAAGAAAGGAACTGAGTTGGAAATCAGAGGACTCCGGTATTCGAGAGAACTGTCCCCTGGATGTCTCCAGGCCCCTGTAAACCAAAGGCCCTGTTTCCTAATGGTCATCCTGACTTTGTCTCAAGGCTGGTCCTGCAGCTTCCTGTACCAAGCAATGCACATACTGACTTCTCTACAACCATCTTTTCCAACCTTCCTCTTAGAGTTACAGAACACAAAGAACCATGATCTATCCATTTTTTTTTCTTTTGGCATATAGTCAATGTGAGAGTCCCATGTTTCATTTAGTTATAATTCTATGGCATGGACAATGCCTGAGGAAAACATTGAAAGAAGTAGTGGGGATAGCAAATTAGGAAAACATAAATTCAAACCATAATGAGAAATTAGTTCAGTAGGAGGCTGAAAAAACTATGAAAATACAAAGTATTGCTTAGTCTGTGGCTGGTGCTGGGAATATGACTAAGTACAAATTGTGTGACTGTGACCAACAGCACTCCTGTGACACAGAAATCTCTATTTTAAGAAAGTAATCAAAGAAACTCACTTGAACATGAAGAAGAAAAGAACCATAATGCTCATAAAAGTGTTCTAATTTCAAGAGAGAGGGAGATGGAAGAACCCTAAATATTTGATAGGAAAATGGATACATAGCTTATGATATAGTCATATAATAGAATATTAAACAGCTTTGAAAATGAGGCAACTATGGAATTGG
Source organism: Sigmodon hispidus (assembly GCA_004025045.1). Classification (NCBI taxonomy): domain Eukaryota; kingdom Metazoa; phylum Chordata; class Mammalia; order Rodentia; family Cricetidae; genus Sigmodon; species Sigmodon hispidus. The sequence continues at coordinate 93,424 of PVIH01007365.1, forward strand.
TCAAGAGAGACAAATCTCATCCATATAATGCTTGGTAGGAGGGAAAAGCAATTCACAAGACTACAAAAAGAGTGATTCCAAATTTATATGACATTTAAAAGGGGTAAACTGAATAATACATTGTGTAAGCAGAGAAGTGATAAAATTTAATCTGGAATGACCGATGGAGAGGAAGAGATGACAGCCGGATGGGATATGGAGTGACATAAGGAATTGATTGGTACCATCCTGTATCATAAAGTACTTATTTATTAATATTTGAAAACCACTTATGTGCATTATAATGTTTTATAATTATACAATAATCATTTTTTAAAACCTTCTTATGGCTCAGCTAGCAGCCATTTAAGATGCTCATGAAGTTGAGAAAAGTCACATTTTAAAATGTCTTCTGCCTAAAAAAGTCTTGCTTACATGTGAAGCAGGTATTGCTTTGTTTATAATTGCAAGGCTCAACACCTTTAATATAGTAATGTGAATCATGAATGCTCAAGAGAGAGGTTTAGAATCCCATCACACCCAAACTTGAAAGAGACATAATTGATGTGTAACAATGGTGCTTGCTTCTAAGACTCAGTGTAGAACTTCAGTCCAGGAATCTGTGTATGATGATCACATGGGGTAATTGGCATATCCATCATCGCAAACACTTATCATTCCTTTGTGTCAGGAACATTCAAACTCTTTGCTAGCTATTTTGAAACATACAATTAATTGTTGTCAACAGACTTACCTGACTATGCCACATAACATGAGTAATTGCTCCTATTCAACTGCACCCCTGCCCAAAACTTTTATAAATCATATAATATTTAGACTTGAAATGCCTAAAATACAGGTACAATTAGAGAAAAATGCATTCCTACCACTGTGTTCTAGTTCTGTGCCACACCGCCCACCTCAGCACTCAGCGATTCATTTCTACACCTTGGTCCTGAGTCGCAGCCAAGTATAAAACACAACTTCTGTTCACCACCGGCTCCTGGGCTCCTGGGGGAGACATAAGACCTATTAGCTTGGCACATCACACTGTAGCAAAGCAGACTTTCTAGACACTGTCAATAGTACATTCCCTGGTGTTGTGAGTTGTTTGGTAGGCCTTGGTGCAAGACACAATGGTCCTTACTTCATAATAAGCATACTGGAAGCTAATAGTAAATTCTGCAAAGTTGGGTGCCGACTTAGATAAAATGAAAAAATAAAAAGATAGCTAATGCACTTATTTGGCATAAATAGCGGTTTTATATTTCTGATTACATTGTCTGCCCTCTGAACTCCTCATTGACTGAGTTCTTCAGGGAAGTATCACCTTCCCAGTGTCTAGGCTTGCCCCTCCCACCTCCCCATCCTATTGGTTTACAACACAGAGCTTTACCCAACTTATATCCTAGAGCTCCAGGTTCCCTCCCTCCTTTTCTGTTATACAACCTCAGCCACACAGATAACTGCTTATATCTTTTCAACTCTGCAATAAACTAAAAGTGCACCGGAGGCAGGCAGCAGCTTCCAGCTGGGAAAGGTGGGTTCTAGTGCCTCCTGCTCATCTGTGATTCCCTGGTGAGCTGTACGTTCATCTCATGCTGAAAATGGACCATAATGATCACTTCTTATGCTAGCCTCACCCCTGCATTTGTGATGGATCTGCTTGTTTGACGCTTGCTCCCAAGCAAGAGGAAAATGTAGCTCAGATCACCACCACCTCCCAGGTTTTTTTTCTTACACTTAGTCACATCATATTGGATGTGACCTGTCATAAGATCACAAGGCTTGAAAATCATTTCCATGGTGATAGGCAGGACTGAAAATGATATAAGAAATGCTTAGGCAGGCAGGCACTGGAAAAGCAAGGTCACTACTGAGCACATGGCCATTTCTGAAACCAGATTATAGTTGAGAGTAATAGCGGCAACAGCTGGATCTTACCAAAGGGGAGAATCTGCCTTAATGGTTGGTTAGTGGATATGAGTCAGACAAGCCAGCCAGCTCATGGACAGATGAGTCGAAGAAAAATAAAATACCTACCAGAACAGATCCCCAGAAATATCTGGAGTGGGCAAAGGAGGAGCTCTGGAGCTAAATGCCAAGCAGTTAAAAGCGCAGAAATGCCACTACAGAGGTTCTTGGAATCAAGGGCTTGAGTTCCCCCTATTGTAGGCCAGAGGAAGCCTAGGGATCATGTTATAATTATTTTGTCTCCTCCATCCATCTCCCACTCCCCATTCATGTGACCTAGGGAAACAGAGGTTACAAATGACAATTGGAATTTCAATTATATGGTCTCCTCTTCAATGTTTGAATAGGGAAGGCAAAAGTCAAATCACATAAATTGAGTTTTTTTTTTTTTCTTTAAGCAGGTCTGGCTATCATTAGGAAAAGGGGGAGTCATATATGACAGCACACACTTAGAATCCCAGCATAAGAGGCTAAGGCAGAAATACCACAAAGCCAAAGAAAACCTGGCATAGCAAGACCCTGTCTCAAATAACAACCCACCTCTCTCTCTCTCTCTCTCTCTCTCTCTCTCTCTCTCTCTCTCTCTCTCTCTCTCTCTCACACACACACACACACACACACACACACACATTTTTTTTTTTTAGAATATCAGACATTCTTCAAAATCAACCATAAATAGGCCCAATATCCAGAATAGCTGGCAAAAACAATCCAGGTTCCTCTTCAGGACCCATCTGAGTAAGACAAGCATCTCTACTCACTCCACTGCAGCCTAGGGACACCAAAAACAACATGGCTGAGAACTAACAGAGGATCCCAGTCTCTTAAATAACATCAGAGCTGCCCCTGATTCTTAGTGAGACTCCCTTGAGCTTCAGATGAGGTGGTCAGACCTGGTCAGCTGAACAAGATCACAGACCTTTGTGGCCTGGGCCAGGAGAAAGAGAGACTGTCTTTGGCTTTTATTGTGAAAGAAGAGTAGTCTGCACAGGGAAGTAGAAAGTCCTAAGCCTGGAGTGGGGTTGCTTCCTGAGACCCTTCTATGGACCCACTACAGTGCAGTAATACTTGTGGGGCAATAATTCAGTATCAGTTGTGAAAAGAACCCCATTAAAGTGTGTTTGAAACAACTGTGTGAGCAAATGAAGAAATGGATGGATGGATGGATGGATAGATGGATGGATGGATGGATAGATGGATGTGTAAGAAGGACACATCCTTGCTGTGAGCAACAAAGATTACAGCAGAAAGCAGAATAGCACAACTCCAGGACCTGCAAACTGAATCCAGAGGCCAGAAGCAGCACAGGAACCCAGGCCCATGGGGAACTACCCTGGCCTTCAGCAGACACCTGCCACAAGGCTCATGGAGACTGGAGTCGTAGAGGGCTCCAGTAAAAGCCTAAACCCAACAGAACCCTCCAATGATTCCAGCAAATTACAACCATGAGTTGACAGAAGTCATTTCTGAATAATGAGATTCACAGGAAGTATCTCTTTCTAGACTCTTCCTTCCCTGTATGTTGCCGAAAGAATGTGCGGCTCTCATAACCAGAAAAGAAAGGGAGAAAGGAAAAAGAAAAGCTCTGGAGGGAACCTCCTCTTTTTCTCTTCCTGTCAGACCAAAGAAATCCTCTTAGGATAACAGGAGGCAAGTGTGCAAAAGGAAATATGTGTCTTCTCTGTGACTCAAAGAGAGTGGAAAACATCTGTATGTCCAGAACTCAGCCCTCACACTTTGGGCTGGGTGCATTGTCAATTAGTTACTCCTACGTGAACTCTCATGAATGTAAAAGAAAGAAAATAGCCAACGAAATGACTTATAGGGTGCAGGCAATGAGTGGCTGCCATGTCTGACGACCTGAGCGAGATCCCTGGAATCCACATGGTAGAAAGAGAACTGACTCCTGCAAGCTGTCCTCTGACCTCTGACCTCCACATGATGTTTACCCTGGCAGGTGCACAAATGCACAGAGCTGGGGGGAGGAAGGGAGACAGAGGACAGAAGACAGAGATAAACGATGGTAAAAGCAATGGCTACTCTTCCAAAGGGCCAGGGTTCAATTTCTAGCAACCATGGCAGCTCTCAACTATCTGTAATGTCCTTTTAGGTCCTTGGGATCTGATGCTCTCTTCTAGCCTTTGTAGACCCTAGGCACATAAATGCTTTACAAGACATACATGCAGACAGAACACCCATAAACATAATAAAATAAACAAATTTTAAAACATAATAATTTTTTAAAGAAAAACAGTAGGGGAGGCTGAGGGAGAGAGAAAAGTGAATACCCCTACAGGAAGACCTTTGACTTTAACTCAACAGAACTGGGGTTTCTACCTTTAGCCTCACCTCATTCCCATTTCCTCAGCAGCCCCCTTGCTGTTTAGAGCAGATCCTACCTCCCCCAAAATACGCAGGAACTGCTGTTCTGTCAGGAAGTCCATGAAGAGCATGTGCACACCCTGCCTGCTGCCCTCAGGAAAGTGTCTGAGGACCAAAGGGACTGAGCCTGTCATAAAAGGACCCCAGTGCAGGATTGCATGCCCCAGAGGATGCCAGAGCTCCTGGAAACCAGGAGAGGATGAGGAGGAAATCCACGCCACAGGGTGCAGCTGGTCTGACCTCACGAGCATGGGAGATAATTTCTTAAGAAACTGTACCAGTTTGGGGACAAGAAAAATATCCAAAGAGGGTGAGGGTAGAGAGAGGTAGGGACATGACCTGAGAGGCAAGAACTGTTCCCAGGCACCACATCTGACCTGAGTTGGGCCCTTGGATGGTGTCACAACCTCCCTCAGGCTATGTGTCCAAGACTTACTAAGCCACACAGCCTATCAGGCCACGTCCACACCTCTCATCTGACGCTCCGCTCTCTTCATTATTGTCTCCGTTCCCTTGTCCTACCACACCCTGCTGGCATGTCCTTCTCCTGTGGAAGCAATGCTGACAAGTCATCCCCTTTACTGGGGACACACCAAGGTCAAGAGGCGGTGATGAGTTAATACCTATGACAGTTAATCCTGACTGTCAGCTTAACAAGATTTCAAATCACCCAGGACACAAACCCCCAGGCCTGTCTGTGAGGACATTCCTGGAGATTTGGAGTCAAAGAAAGATGCACCCTGGATGTGGGTGACACTATCTCATGACCTAAAGTCCCAGAATGAACTAGAAGGCAGGAAATGGGTACACAGGTAGCATTTACCTCTTTGCTTCCTTACTAGGAACACACTGTTTCATACTCACGGTGCCATGTTCTGTCACAATGCTCCATCCCCTCTGCTTTAGTCCTTTGTCACAGAAATAAGAAAAGTAATTAATAGAACACCTTAAAAGGTCCCCTCCCCAAAGGGCCACTGCATTAGAAGAGACCTGTGAGACAGACAATAACATATAGGGAGCTGGGCACGCAGGTGAGGGAAATATTCTACTCCCGGGGATTGCTTAGACCTGTCAATGCAGGAGGCCGCCTTTCCATGCTTTCATTCTGGTTTTAAAATTCTCTCTAGACAATACTCCCCCTAATAACTTGAACTCAGAGAAGATCCCTCTCCCCTTGTCCCTCGGCCACCAGCTCTCTGAGCCTTGCTGTGTTATGAACAAACCTATGCCTTTTCCATCTTTTTCATCACTGGTCTGTGATTTCTCTAGCCATAACAAAGCATCCACAAACATCAGACAGTGGGGGACAGGGCACTAGAGAACATGCAGTCCAAGGTTGGAAGCAGAGGGCACAGCATGGAAGCGGGTGCATTAGATGGCATGCCTTTCCCAAGTTACTGGCAGAGCTGGGTCTTGACCTCAAGCCTCTGGTCCTCTGTGTCTGGCAGAGCTGGTCCAGGATTTGGTATTATTTCTAGATTCCCTTTGTCAATTTAAACAACAACTCTCTCTTAACTATTGCTAAAAGACTGATAGGTTAGAAGTAACTCCAAGGAATTCATGGGCTCATGACAGCCTTCTCGGAGGAAAGTGGGAAGTCCCTTCCCTTAAAGCCACCCAAATGCAGACTTGACAGCTCCCCTGGATTCTATTCACAGAATGTCCCTGCATTGCTGCAATAAAAAAGTGAAGAAAATGATCCCCTCTTGCAGACGTGGGCTTCAGGGTCAACGCTTCCTGAGCTGTTCTGACTTTTATAGCCTTTTCAATTGGCTGTTCCTCACAGCTTGTAGCATTAATCACTCTCTACCCTTCATCTGAAGCCAGAGTTTTACTAAAACCTGAGTTTCTCTCCACTCCAGCCATCCCAGCAACCCCAGCCCCTGGGGGACAGAGAATTCCCAGCTACCTTAATTGGATCCTTAATAGCTTGGAGGTTCCATGGGTTAACTTTTATTTTAATTCTGCCATCCTTGGCTCTGCAATATAGACTGACCTGACGCCACATAGGAACTGGCCACAGGGGTTGTAGCAAAGGTTTAAAGTGCTTCCCTTGCAAACGTAAAGACCTGAATCCAATCCTCAAAATCATTTTTTTCATTTATATATGTTTTTGCACTTCCAATGCTGCAGAGGAGACACGGATGGATCCCTGGGGTTCAATAGCCAGTCAATCTAGCCTAGTTGACAAGTTCCAGAAAAATGGGAAATCTTGTCAGAAAAAACTAAGGTAGATAAAACCTGAGGAATGATAAGCAGAGTTGTTCTCTACATACACGTGTGTCTGCACATGCATGAACACACACAGACATACAAAAGATCCATCCAGGCACACTCACAACAAGCAGATATAACATGTGCTGAAGTCAAGGACTTAGCATTAACTAGGCAAATGAGCTTCCCCTGTGGCAGAAAGCCATGAGAGGCTGGCAATGTTTCTAATTGTCCATCATTTTCAGATCATCAATACCATTCTCTTCATTATTCCAAGTCACTGAGAGTTCACACTAGCCATGGCTGAGTCATTGCCCAAGTGACTCAGGCTTCTGATTAAAAACAGAGCAGAGATGCTGGTGAGCTCACCACTGCTTACAGAATGAAATCTCAGATCCACAGCAGAACATCCATGGCACCCCAAAATGGCCCTAGCCAATCTCACCAGCTCTATCATCCACATCATTATAAGCTCCTTGATTATTCCCCATATGCCCACTTTCCATGTCTAATGCCTACTGGACTCCAGGGCCCAGCTGACATCACCTTTTTCAAATACTTACCTTGACTGTCTCTGAGGTCCTGCTTATTCCCCTTCCCCCTGTGGAGGATACCACCCTGCACTACCATTCTTATCAGACTACAGGCTCCAGGGTCTCCACTGCAGAACAAATACTCAACTGTAGACAAGTCTTTGAACCAAAGCTTATTTCATTTATAGACAAGAATGATACCCTCTTGTGTGGTTGTTGGGAAGAAAAAATGAGCCAAGGTATGCAGTTGGCATTCAGGATAGTGTTGCTATTATTATGCTATTATTTCTTAAAGAATAGATTAATAAATTAATACAGTTCATCCAAATAGAACCACTTACTGTTACCTAAATACCCCATACCTCATATGGTTCCTTATCTTCATGAACTCTGAAATACTGATTGACCTACCACCATCCACTTTTCAACCTGACAAACCCTTATCTTCCTTCAGTGTCCACTGTTCTTTTCACCTTCCCACATTCCACTGAAGCAGATTCATGTGAGCTCGCCCGGTTCACCCATGCCTTATTATCACACCCATGCCTTATTATCACACCCATGCCTTATTATCACACCCATGCCTCATTATCACACCCATGCCTCATTATCACACCCATGCCTCATTATCACACCCATGCCTCATT
>PVIH01007366.1:0-17059 GCA_004025045.1 Sigmodon hispidus
ACTCAGGACTTCATCCTCTCCTCACATATTCTCTCAGGACTTCATCCTCTCCTCATACATTCTCTCAGTTCTTCATCCTCTCCTCACACATCACTCAGGACTTCATCCTCTCCTCACACATCACTCAGGACTTCATCCTGTCCTCACACATCACTCAGCTCTTCATCCTCTCCTCACACATCACTCAGGACTTCATCCTCTCCTCACATATTCTCTCAGTTCTTCATCCTCTCCGCACACATCACTCAGCTCTTCATCCTCTCCTCACACATCACTCAGGACTTCATCCTCTCCTCACATATTCTCTCAGGACTTCATCCTCTCCTCATACATTCTCTCAGTTCTTCATCCTCTCCTCACACATCACTCAGCTCTTCATCCTCTCCTCACACATTCTCTCAGAACTTCATCCTCTCCTCACACATCACTCAAGATTTCATTCTGACAAACTTCTCCGTGAAGCTGGATATTCTCAAAGACCTTCCTACTTTGTCCTGGCAAGGTTCGGTAGTTCTTTTTTGTGTATCCTGCTTGTCCATTTCAGACATCACATTGTCAGATTAATCTCACTTCTGCTTTCTCATGTTCTGGGATCAGCCTTTGCTCACTGAAGACTTTGAGGGCAGATTCCAAGCAGGAACTTCAAGCTCTCTGTGCTCCAGAGACCAGCTGCTGAGCTTCTGAACAGTGACGCTCTCTCTGTCTTACAGCTGTTAGGGTTTTTGTCTGTCTTCCTTTTCTTAGAAGGACTGTGCTCCATTCTCCAGCCTCATCCCTAATGTTCAGCAACCCATGCGGTTGTGAACATCCACAAATGTTTGAAGAGAAAACCTTCCAATTCTTCTCCCCATCCCCAGTGGCCTACTCTTGTGTACCTTGGTAATGGCTCACAGGAAAGAACTGCAGGTAGATTCAGACTTGTTCAGGGTTGGCCTCGAAGATCTTATTCCTCACATTGGCTCACATGTGGTTTGTAAAGCTAAACAATTATCTGGTTCCTTCTTGTCCTCATTGGCCGTAGTGGTGCTTGCCATGCTGAGCACAGCTGTGGATGTCTGCTTTTGTAGGGAAGCCTTGTTGACACCTGCCATTTTCTTCATTCAGTTCTTTTTGTGTTATTTTAACTCCTGGGGCATAGTGTGTCTGTATAATGGTCATTACTGTCACCTCACAAGGTTGGATTTGATCCCTTAGATACAGTATTTTCAGAGGTGTCATCTGTAGATGAAATGGGCAGTTCATATGTCAGCTTTGATCCTTGGAAGCTTTGTAGTAGGATTCAGTAAGTGTCTGTGGAAGTACTCATTCATTAATCTGCCACCCTGTTTGGTTTCTGAAAATGTTGGCGTGGAGTGTCTATAGAAGGACATAGCAACTTCATGAGCTTGAATGGCTGTCTGGATTACCGCAAAGAGTGTTTTTTGAGATGTTTGCTTTTAATAGTGGAGTAGGCAGCCTTCTATTTCCAGAGACATCTTCAAAACGAGATGATTTCATTCTAAATAAAAGGCTAATGGTTAAAAGCCTTGTTTTCTAGCAGCAGATCTTTCAGGTTTGACTCAATTCTGTTTGGTCAGTTGCTGCAGCATCTGTACTGTCCTTTGGATTGGTGCTCCAACTGTTACCTTCAGGATGGAGAAAGGGGCGTGTCACTTGTACACCAGTGTGGGCTGATGCTAACACTTCCTCCTCACCCACCTGCACACCAGTGTGGGCTGATGCTAACACTTCCTCCTCACCCACCTGCACACCAGTGTGGGCTGATGCTAACACTTCCTCCTCACCCACCTGCACACCAGTGTGGGCTGATGCTAACACTTCCTCCTCACCTACCTGCACACCAGTGTGGGCTGATGCTAACACTTCCTCCTCATCCACCTGCACAACAGTGTGGGCTGATGCTAACATTTCCTCCTCATCCACCTGCACACAGTATGGGCTGATGCTGACACTTCCTCACCCACCAGTGTGGGCTGATGCTAACTAACACTTCCTCCTCATCCACCTGCACAACAGTGTGGGCTGATGCTAACTAACACTTCCTCCTCATCCACCTGCACACCAGTATGGGCTGATGCTGACACTTCCTCCTCACCCACCAGTGTGGGCTGATGCTAACTAACACTTCCTCCTCATCCACCTGCACACCAGTATGGGCTGATGCTGACACTTCCTCCTCACCCACCAGTGTGGGCTGATGCTAACTAACACTTCCTCCTCATCCACCTGCACACCAGTATGGGCTGATGCTGACACTTCCTCCTCACCCACCTGCACACCAGAGTGGGCTGATGCTAACACTTGTTCACCTGCACGGGAGTGCTGGAGTTTGCTAACACTTCCTCTTCAGAACATACAGGTGAAGCAGCTAAGTGTGGCAGCTGTGCTCTTCTGCTCCCTTCTCCATCTGCTGACAGGCTACACCCTTTGCTGCCATTCATGAGATGCACTGCCCGCTCCCATGCTCATTGCCTGGGATAGCCCGTCTTCTCTATCTTCACACCTGGAAAGGGGATATTGCCAGCCATGTTTTTATACAAGGGGTACTTTAGGCTCTGTCAGTAATGTCTTCACCAGTGCCCAGAGCTTTGGTGGTTGATCCCCTCACTCCGATCAAAGCAATTAAGGAAATATGGGTTTATGCTGGTTTATAGATCTAAGTAAGGCCATCACAGTGAGAAGGCATGGTAGGAGGGGCGGTCACATGACACCCACACCCAGGGAGCAGAAATATGGATATTGCTACTCAACTCACTCTCTCCTTTTCATTCAGTCTGAGACCCCAGCCCATGGGGTGGGGTCACCCACATTAAGAGTGGGCCCTCACACCTCAATTAGCCTGACCTAGATATTTCCTCACAGACATGCCCAGAGAGCGAGGTGTTCTGGATCCTGTCAAACTGACAGTGTTTACCATCACAAGCCTACTTCCTTGTCGGTTTGGCATAACACACATCACGGTTAAACCACAGCCTTTTTCTCCCACACCCCACAGTCCTGATTGGCTTGTGGTCATCTCTTAATTCATAGTACAAAATGTGTGCAATCCAACTTCAAAGTCCCCATGACCGTGAACTGTTCCAATACTGCTAAAGTGTCTCCAGAGACTAAGCAAGTTCTTATCTGTGAATCCCTACCAAAAAAAAAAAAAAAAAAAAAAAAAAAGCCAAATGCTTCCAACACGCATTTGTGTTGTAATGTGATGTAAAGTAAACATCTCCATTTCCAAGAGAAGACTGGGATGATTATACCAAAGCAAGACTGAAACCCAGCAGGAAAGACTCCATATCTGTAGTGCCTTGTCTGGCATATGGGGCTTATGATGGAATCATCTGGCTCCAAAAGGCTTAAGTAGCTGTCTGAAGCTCACATACAGCCTCTCTCTTGGGCCAATTCCACTCCAAGTCCTCAGCTTTCCTCAGGAGATGTCTCATGGTTCTAGCGTCACTCATATCCTGAGATCTCTACTGCAACTGCCACTTCACCTTTACAGCTTTATTCTTTTGCCTCTCGGAACCTCTTACAGCAACTCTGACCTGGCCACACATGGCCTAGCCTCAGTGTCTCTATGGAACTGTGGCATCAGACTCCATACCTCACACGGTCGACACTGCCAAGTTCTGCTGCTAATTTGAGTTGGATCTTAGATCGCAGTTATATCAGCTTCTGTGTACTGACCCTGGAAAACCACTTTTCTAGGTAATTGTTTTCACATGGAATCCCTTGAGTGATGTCGTCCTATCAGTGGGTAAGGTCCAGCCTTCTGGGCCCCCTTCCTGTTGTCCCAGTGGAGAGCATGTATTTTTTCTGGAGTGACACTGCTTTTTTAGCTATCATAGCTACTTTCAAACCCACTTTATCTGTAAGGCTAAGCCTGTGCACACTTTGCCTGCATAACTGCACCTCTTAATCATTTTTATGCTTCACCTTTTGCTCTGGCTCACTGTAGATCTGGATGATGGCAGTACTATGGTATAGCCTAAATGTCATCCTTTGTCAACAAATTAGTTTATTACCTTTGAATTCAACATTGATGCAGTCATTCTTTGCCAGAATGTAACATGAATGACTTGTGAGTTCCCAGTAGAGTCCTTGTCCCTTTTGAAACTGTACAAGCCAGAACCTCACTGTCCACATTTCCCTCATCATTCTTGTCCTTCTGCGCTCCCACCAGAGAGGTCCAGTAAGTTCTGTTCATCACATCCAAGGGCTTCTTTAGCTTGAAGTTCAGACTCTTCCAGATCTCTCCAGAAAACCAGCTCCAAAGGTTCCTGGATGGACCACAACAAAGACAACATGTCTAGTTACCAGTTTTCTTCCTTAGTCATTTTCCTGTTGCGGTGGCCACAGTATCTGACAGAAGTGGCCATTTATCTCTCTATTTTATATGGGTTAGACCAGAAGCTTGGGAGAGTGGATAAAGCAGCCCAGCTGTGCTCGTCAATTTTTTGAAGTTTATAGACCCATATTTTACAGTAGCTGTGATTATACTTTATCCTTAGGTAATTTAGACACGAAATCTTTGTATCAGATTTAGTATTTTCCTAGAATAGTAAAAATTGTCATAGTAATGCTGAAAAAAAAACCAAAAAACACCTCTCTGTAGTTTCTCAGGCTTCTTTGCTTTCACTTAATGTAGCTGCAGGTTTCTCAAGTATTTTTGCTCATTTATCTCATAATTCTCATTATTTTTCTTTGCCAAAATTAGAGCTCACACATCTAGTGACACTAAATGGAAATCCTATGATCAGACTGAGACTTAGCTTTCAGTGTTGGGAGCTTGCTGGACATGATATTTTAGGCCAGGGCATCTGTCACCTTTCAGATAGAAGGCCAGGGTCCTGGGGAGGTGGCAGTAACAGCTGTTAGGGCTATTGTTTCATTCTTCTGTCTGCCCAGTTGTGGCAATGCAAAGTTCTAGCTGTTGCAGAAGGGATTTTTGTTTGTTTGTTTGCTTTTAAAGGAAACAACAACATCCCTGGCTAACAACCAAAGGCTCTGCAGCTGCCCTGGAGAGGCACCTGTGTAGTGTTGATGAATCAAGGTCAATTGCATTTATTTACTTTGTGCCCTGCAAAGCAGAGTGGTAGAAGGCAGTTTGTGTTCAGCATCAGGTGGCTTCTGAGTTCATTTGTAGTTATTGGGAGGGGTGGTCCTTTGGGGTGAGGCAGTCCCAGGATGTGCTTAGGAAGAGAATGGGATGCAGAGCTGGAAGGAGCAGACTTTGTGGGCGAGTATGCTTTCATGTCTCCTTCATGTAGGATTCTTTTGCTTTTTCCCCCAGTGTGTGGAATTGAATTTAAGGCCGCAAGATGCTAGGCAAATGCTCTACTACTAAGCTGTTTATTTCCAGTCTTTGATGTATGACTTGTAAGTGTATACTTTCCACTGTTTAGCTTGTGCCTTAATTTATTGAATATATAAAAGTAATTCTTGGACAAGAAAAAAATGCCAAACATGCCCAAGCGGCAAACCACAACCACTGAACAGCTTGGGATCAGAAACACCCTGGACTGACCCTTCAAACCCCACTCCAACTATAGGAATACCAGACTCACTCTTGAGGGAGGGGGAGACAAAACTGGATTTGGCCAGGAGTGGAGAGTGATCCAAGCATTATTGGGTCAGTGGGACCATAGGACTGTCTGCTCCCTGCCCAGGGAAGGGATGGGGAGTTGCAGAGAAGAAAAATGTCAAGATGTGGTGGGAGGGGGAAGGGACCTTGAATAAGGATATACAAGGATGGGGAAAAAAAATTTCAGAGGGAAAGCTGAACACATAGTAAATATATGTGTAGCAATCTTATTTGCATTACCACCTTTGATAAGCCATACTTATGATTCTTATCCTCTTCATAGTTATTGTTAACTTTTCCTCATTTTAAATTCATGTTACTGTTTTTTTGTTAAATACAAAATAAAGAAGGAAAAAAAAAAAGTAATTCTTGGGCCTGGAGATGGCTCAGTGACTAAGAGTGGCAAGTGCGCTTCTAGAAGATCAGCATTTGGATCTCAGTACCATGTCAGAAGGCTCACAGTTGCCTGTAACTCTAGCACCAGGGGGTCTGGTGGCCACTTCTGGTCTCCACGGACATGTGTACATACATAAACACATACTTTTTAAAAAAGTAATTCTTACCTTGCTGGTTTCAGTGTTGTGCATTATTTATTTATGAGAAAACCTTTTGTAAATGACCTTCTGGATTCAGATGTAAGTTGTTACTAATAAAAATAACTTGCCGTTTTTTGATGGTGAGCCAGATAGATGATTGTTCTGTTTTAATTCATTCATCATATGTGAATGAGATTGTGTTATTATAATCAGAGTAATTTAATGAAGGTCATGATTAGAAGCAGAGTGAGTAAAGCCAGTAAACTGTTGTGTCGTCATTGTGTGTTTTGAGCCAAGGTCTTACCGTGTAGTCCTGGCTGTCCTAGAATACACTTTGACATAAACCAGACTGGAGGCTTGAACTCACAGAGATCCACCTGCCTCTGCCTCCCAGGTGCTGGGATTAAAGGTGTGTCCTCCAACATGCCTTGATAAGAAACTTTTTAAAGTAAGATATAATGTAGATATTTCTGAAATAAATACATAATTGATAGTGAAAATTCATGTTTTTGTGTATCTGAAATGTTTTACATCTTGGCTAATAAAAAGGCAGCATATATATGAAGGATACATTGAAGAAAAGTGAGCTAGGGAAAAAAGTAAGAGCAAGATGGTGTGATGTGTCTCATTCTGCATTCTGTAGCAGGCTATTTTTAGCATCTCTTTGAATCAGTGATGAATTCTTATTTCAAGATTCAGCCATTAAAGGAAAGAAAAATATAAACCAGTTTAGGCAAGGGCGCTTTCTACTCGGCCCAGATCTGTTTCAGGCTTTAACATGTGACAAGGACACTTCCTGGGAGCTACTAGTTTACAGTTTTGGAAAGAGCAAGAGCATCGGGGAGAAACGGGAAGATCAGCCAAGGACATGCTGCTCCACTTTTACAAAATCCTGAAATGGGATTGCTTAATGAGGAAGCTGTATTGTATCTGTGATGTGGACAAAGAGGCCAATCAGGCGTCCTGTGGCCTCACTGCCTTTCCTGTCCTTAGGTCCTGTTGTTAGCAGTTGGTGTCCAACTTCTGGACCCCATCCTGGCTGCTGTCCCCCATCCTGGCTGCTGCTTTTTTCCTTCAGTTATTGGGCAGCGTCTGAGTACAGCTCAAGAAAAAGTCTTTGTCCACATTGGCAATGTTCTGTTTTGCTGTTAGCTAGCCTGGCCACATGCTTCTTAGGCATTGACCTCTCCTCAAGTGGGAAGCCTTACTTCATCCTGAACAAACTTATTCTTACTTTTATCTTTCATTGCTCATCCTAGAGAGGCTGATTAACTGTTTGGTGCCTGGAGACAGCTGCTCTCCTGGCACAGATTCTCTTGTTACACCAGTGTGATTCTTGAAAGTGGTGACCATGGATTCAATTTGAGGTCATGGAGTCTAAGGCACATGCATCTTTGTCTTGCTCAAATAGGTCAGAAACTTTTTTTAAAGCTTAGACATTTGAGAAAACTTATTTGTCAAATAATTAAGTCTTGTGCTAAGTGTAACAGAAGGGAGGGAAGGAAGGTAAAAGATGAAGTCAGGATGAAAAGTCCTTAGGGCCTTATCTGCCCAAGGAAGAGTCACATAAAAAGAAAGTGTTTCTTTTTATGTAGGATGAAACATTATACAACTGGATAATCCATTTTTCCTTTGAAAACCAAGTATATTTTCTATGAATATCTGACCATCTTCAACCTTGACATTTTTTGCTCTCTGGTGATCCCAGTTATTTTGATGTCAGTGAAGAACTCAGCAAAAAATGCCAGAGCTAAACTGGACCTTTCTGACAACATCTTGTTTTCATTGTGTGTGTGTTGGTTTTGCTCTAGGCTAACATTGACTGGGAACTGCTGTGAAGTCCTTTCTGGGTGACACCAGGGGTTAGGATCCATGTGCTCTTTGGTCTTCAGTGTGGTGGGGTGTCTGCAGGTCAGGCTGTGACAGTGCTTGGTGCCCAGTGTTGTCC
Organism: Sigmodon hispidus; assembly: GCA_004025045.1. NCBI lineage: Eukaryota > Metazoa > Chordata > Mammalia > Rodentia > Cricetidae > Sigmodon > Sigmodon hispidus. The sequence continues at coordinate 8,060 of PVIH01007366.1, forward strand.
TATGCTGAGGCTGGCTCCTCCTGTCATTAGGTCATTTAATGGCTCCCAGTCTCTTCTTTGTAGCTTGGGAAACAGGTTTGAAAGAACTTCCTTAGTCTGTTAATGAGTGAGTGGAGGGAAGTCCATCTGAGATTGAGGCTGGCTCAAGTTCAGTGCCATTCTATGCAGTGGGCATAGAAAGGTGATAGGTCACTGCTGGTTGCTCACTGGTAAGAAAGGGATGGGAAATGCCAGTGCCGGCCTCTAGGACTGAGGAGATGTGTGCTGAGAAGTACTGACTGCCACCTTAGAAAAGCAGTTGGCATCCTGCATGGAAGGCCTTTAATGCCGTGTTCAAGACCTGGACATTACTGTTTGAAGTACTGCAGGGTCAAAGAACAGGGACCAAATTTGTGCCAATGGTATAAAGGAAGTAGATATTTACTGAGGGAGCAGACTGGTGGTGCACCTCAAAGGGTATGTTCCTTCCAGGTAGACCTTTGTGTGGTGGAAATGGCTTTATGGAGGGCATCTCTTCTGTAGCACCTTTAGGTCTGTGCTAGACCTCAGGAAGACAGTGGAGTTGTAGATTCCAGGCAATGGTGTTGGGTTAGAGCAGGAAGTACTGATTTGATGTTCAAGGATTCAGGCTTCCTCTAAGTACCAAGAAAGCCTTGTTTCAGACTGCAGTGCTTAGTCTTTGGGATTACACATTGGTAAATCCCTCTGGTCCTCCACAGTTCTAGCAGAAGTGGACAGGAGCTGGAGGAGGGGCCTCACTATGTAGGAGGTGTCTCTAGGGCTCCTTAACACCTTACACTGCTGAAGTCAAGTGAAAGGCCCGTCTCCTTGGAGATGAGTGTGCACTGTATGTAATGTGTCAGGAACAAGCAGCTTGGTAGTGTGGTGTTCAGATGATGTCAGCCTTTTATCTTTACATTTACTTTATAGACTGCATGCAAAGGATTGAAGTCTCAGTGTCAATGTGTCACAGACAGATTTTAGATCCTTCTGGTTTACTGCAGGTGGCAAATGTTTTCTCTCAGCACTCTGTATACATCCCTCCAACATTCTTGCAGCCTGCAATGCAGTGTCTCTCTAACCTATAGTGGGAGGCTAGTGCCAAGGGGCAGAATCCAAAGATGTATAGTTTCAAGATGGTTTTTATTGGTGATTCTGTAGTCAGGCAACTACTTGTATAAAGACAGTAAGTATTCTTGTGTGCTGAGCAGATCAGCATGGATTAACTGGCAGAAATAAGGAACGAAGACTTGTTACTTTATCATCACTGTCCATCTGTGGTCAGAACAGAGTTACACAGTAGCCCAGTAGCTGGACCTCTTCTGATTGGCTGCTTAGTGTTTCTTTCTTCAGATTTGCCTTTTTTTTTTTCCTTTTGAAAGTTTGTCCATTTCAAGGTTCAGTTTGATGGTATGGCACTTCGCATAAATGACAACATTCCTGTTAGATCTGACCCACAGAGGCCTACTGCAGTTCAGTTCAAAACAACAGCTCTCCATGGTCTTTCTTCCTTCCAGTATTTTCTGCCAGATACTGTTAGCCTGGTCAAACACACGTTCCAGTCCTGATTTTCTGCAAAGTCACACTAACGGGAATTGATTTCCTTCCTTTATATCATATCAGATTCACAAGCATCCTCACCTCCAGTTTCCAGGGCATCCACATCCTCTGCCAGCCTCCAAGGACACCATGCACAATTGTGGTACACACACACACACACACACACACACACAGGCAAAACATTCATGCACTTAAAATACATGTAAAAAGAATTTTCAGAAGCAACAGTACTAGCTGACAATATGATTTGCACTACATTTAATGAATGCCACCTAGTGTTTTTACTTTAACCTTCCTCAACTGTCTCTTCCATTACCTGCTCTGTATTTATTTGTATGTTTCTACCTGTAGTGAGATTTAGATGTTTTCTAAAAATCCACTAGTGCCTCAAACATCTAGACTCAGATGGGAAACCCAGACTCCCTCACTCTCTTTAATTCCTGCATTCTCTGGGAGGAGGTTGAGCATCTCCATGCGGAGTTCCGTTTCTCCTAAAATCTCTACTTGTGTTTTGTAAGTTCGTTCTCTCCCTTTAATAAATATTAATGTATATATCACTCAGTGATCACTTTTAAAATATAGACCATTCGAGACAGTTATAACATAGCTTCATGTCATACCTTTAACAAGATTTCCAGATAGACTTACCCAGTACTCTAAAAATAGTTATAAATATTTATAAGCATTACATTAAGACTTAACCATTGTTCTAGTTTTACAAGACCCCACAGAAATACCATCACCCACAAGTCAGCATAAAGCAACCTAATAAAAAACTACCTCCTCTCCTGATAAGTTTTGTTCTCTAAGGGTTATAGACAATTATCATTCTGATAGGGTGGTTATAAGTTAAATTTGAGTTAGAGATAAAACTATTATAAACTTAAAAATTCCTTTAAAAATAAATAAATATAGACACAAATAAATTACTATATCTACCTAGTTATTAGCCAAAAGATAAGCCAAAAACAAATTGCCATAATGTAGATACTTATATATTGATAATCTATATATTAATAAAATTTAAATCTTATATATTAATACAAATAAAAACTTTTATATATTTGATTGAGATAGTCTATATATTAATACAAAATTAAATATATAATTGCCCTATTTTGCATGTTTCTACCTCTATTTAAAATATTTTACACATTAATGCATATTAAACATATGATTGTCATTTCCATAATACAATTTCTACCTCTATTTATGCTAGTTATAACATTAGTTATAATATATACACAAGTTGTTTTATGCAACTCTGTTTAGATATTTTATACAATGATATATAGTTAAGATAATGCTGTCACTTTATACAATATGTGAACCCTGGTTAGTATTCATAAAATTGCCATACTTAAAGTAATTATACAAAAACTATACACTCATTTATAAATTGCCTATTCTTACAGTATAAGTTTCACTTTTTCAGTTAAGACCAAATAGTTAAAGTTACTATCATTTCATATTTCAACAAAACATACAAATATTAAATTCCTATTATTCAAGATAAACAGCTTAAAATAATTGATATACGTTGCCTTGTACCAATATTCTAGGCATTAAGATATACCTTGTATTTGTTGTTTGTTAGTTGTAGTGAGACCTTGCTTTAGTCCCTTTCCCTCCCCAAACACAACCTTGTAATGATCCCTTTAATATATAGTCTTATACTTAGTTGAAATTTTCTTAGTTAGACAAAAGAGAGAGATGTAGTGAGATTCAGATGTTACCCAAAAAAACACTAGTGACCTCAAAGATCCAGACCCCGATGGGGCATGGCCAAAATCGTTCAAGATGCTGAGACCCAGACTCCCTGGCTGTCTTTAATTTCTGTGTTCTCCCTGTGCGGAGTTCTGTTTCTCCTAAAACTGCTCCTTATATCTGTAATTACCTCTATTCTCTCCCCTTAATAAATATTAACCCATCATATGGTATATCAGATATAAATAATTTCTGCCATACCTACTAGTTCAGTAAAGACTTGTAAGGACAGGACAATTTCTTGACTCTCAACAGTGGTTCCCCCACTGTCTCTTTAACAGTTTGGTTATATGCTATATTGAGTCTGGGGCCAGATAAAGAATGTCCTACTTGTTGCTGTGAAAGGTGTAGGTGTATAATGCAATTGGAACTAAACTCCAGAAACCACGGAAAAAACACCAAAGTTGCTATTGATGCCAGACATAGGTTTTATGTCCCCACTCTCTCTCCCTCCTTTCCTCCTCCTTCCCTTCCTCCCCTCCTTTCTCTTTCTCTCCTTCTGTCTTTTCTTTTTCTTTCCTGTGCTGAACTATATATTTCCAGTCCCCTGAAATATCATGCTTTATGAGGTGTGCTTTTCTAACACTAATTGTGGCCACACATTTTATAGACTTGAGCAGGGTGTTGCAAATAAAACTTCATTTGCAAATAGTTGAGAGTACTCCTGGCCTGATGGAATAGATGGAAATGGAGTCTAGTTAAGGGATGGGGACAGGAAATGAAGGGAGTGAACAGCCGTCACCAGGAGGGACCGCATGTAAGTTATGTATATGTTAGCTTCTAGTTTCTGGGAATCTAAGATTGGGAGGCTTAAGAGCCAAGGCATGGACCAAAATAGTCAACAGGTCTAATGCAATCAGATTAGGGGAATCAGGACAGATTAACAGTGAGCAGTTTTGACATAGTGTGTCTTGACATGAAGCATTTTCATATCACAGAATTCCTTATTTGATATTGACTTTAATTGTCATGAGCAAGTGAGACTGGCAGACTGATTTCAGGGAACATTTGATTATCACTGGCTTTGGAAGATGCCCTGGAGAAAAGACTTACTTGAGAATAGTGCAGTCGCTTTCATGCTGGCCACTGAGAAATGTGTCTTGAAGGTAATTTGTACTGCTGTAGACACAGTGCTCTGAAATGCCTTTGAAGTTTCCTGCACTCATGTTCGTTATCATAAAAGATGTCTGCTCTCTCCCTTCTCTCCTGTCTTGATTTTAGAAAAAGACTTGCTAGCTTGTTAGTTATCTGAGGCTGTGATGCACTGTGGCTTCACAATGTGCTTACTATAAGTGAGTTTTATTTGATAGCAACATTTTAACAGTTGCCTGGAGACAACATGAGTGCATTTTGATGCTGCCATGTTGAGGCTGTTATCAGAACTCAAATGGCCAAGGATAGATACAACTTTGATGGGATTTTAGAAGGAGGTGTGGCTCCTTTAATTATTGATTTGCTTTTTCTTAGAGTCAGTGGATACTTGAGTGACTATACGCTGTTCTTCATAGGATTTCTTCCTTTGTTAATTGTAGTAGGAGCTTCTATCTTACTATCTGAGCCAGGATGCTACTGTTCACATAGAGGTCAGTTGTTTCACATTATTGCTTATGTTAACATTAATTACATTTAAGTAAAACATTAAATCTGTCTATCACACTAGCTGAGTTTGTTTCATCCAGGTCAATGCTCCAGGAAGCGGGAGGCTGTCCAGCTGAATATTATTCTCTGGAGCACTTCCCTCATGAGGTTGACAGGTACCTTAGGGTGTTAGCACAGCCTTCCCTTCCTTTTCTGACCATTTCTCTCTCAGTTTATACCCTCAGTTTAGTGTAGGGCTGTATCAGCAGCCTTCTGAATTAAGAGTAAAAGTCAGTTTCTCAATCCATAGCCCCTCCCACTGCCTCTCCCCTTCTCGGATGGCAGGCCCCGGGCCTGGGCTGGTTTGCAACATTGTCACCTCTATAAGGCACTGCTTCCCTGAAGCCTCCCTTGCCTCTTCTGGTATACTGAGAGATGTTTTGGTCATTGCAGAGTGGGAACACACATGCTGTTTGACATAAAACTACAGATGTGTTGATTGAGAAGTATAGTATGAGAGTGAACAGTGAACGAAGGAGCCACGAGTGCATTCTGAAGGGTAAGGATGATGTGCGTGCCTGGAATCCAAAACTGAGCTGAGTGCTCCTGACAGAGGGATATGATGCGTACTGTTAGAGAGCTACAGTCTTTCCTTAGGGCTTCTGGGTTTAACCTGGAGCACAAGAAGAGCTGGAACCATGGTGCTCTCTGTAAACTTGTGCCCCTGAGCTGGCAAGATTTCACCTCTTTTAAAAATTTGTTTTTAGAGCCAGTGCACCTTTAATCCCAGCAGAAAGGCAGAGGCAGGGGAATCTCTGTGAGTGCAAGGCCTGCCTGGTCTACAAATTGAGTTCCAGAACAGCCAGGGCTACACAGAGAAACTCTGTCTCAAAAAAGAAACAAAGAAAAATGAAAAAAAAAAGAAGAAAGAAAAAAAGAAAAAATGTTTTTAGATTTACTTATTTTAAGTATATGACAGTTTTGCCTGCATGTGTATATTCATCACATACATGCCACAGAGGTCAGAAGAGGGCATCAGATCCTCTGGAACTGGAGTTACAGATGGTTGTGAGCTGCCATGTGAGTGTTGGGACTCAAACTCATGTCCTCTGGAAGAGCAACCAGTGCACTGAGTCATCTCGCGTTTCACATGTAATAGCTTTGACCACTAACACTAGCTAGTTAATTCTCAAAGATTTTTATGGTTCCTGACCTGTATTAAAACCATTAGCAGCTTTGCAGGGAAGCAGACTGCATGTGTTTATATCTGAAGAGAGAACACACCATATCTAACAGGAGTGCTGGGTCAGTCACATTTAGTCATCTGGGTGCTTGTTTGTCCTGTGTGATCCTGGACAAGCTCCTGACACTCTAGTTCTTCACTGCAGTAAAGGTTCTACTTGCTTTGAAGACTTAAGATGGACCCACATGCGATGTTGGTTCTAGAATTGGTCCTGAGCACAGCATTTACCAAGCATTACATGATAGAAAAAGTGGTGATTCAGTAGTCTTCACACAGGTTGGGAGGTCCTGGGTATAACTCAGAAACTGTGACACTGGACACCTTGCTTCTCCGTACCCTTCTCTAAGGTGAGACTTACAGCACTGATAGATTAGCTGCTTTTACATTACCGTGATAGGATGCCATGAACAATGGATAGAAAGAGTTCATTTTGGCTCAGCCATTCCAGGGCCTGTCTTGGCCAGTGGGAACTGAACTCGGGCCTCTGTAAGTACAGGAGCAGGTACCCATAAACACCCAGCTATTTCCCTGGTACCCAATTTTCTCTTTACTTCTCAAAATCAATAGCAAGCTACACAGCTGACTTTTAAAAGTGTTTTAAAAATGTTTTTAAAAGGATGGTGGCCAGTTCTACCATGTTGATTCTCATCAGTCTTTGAATTGGTATAACTGAGGTATATTTAGATATTCCTTTGGAAGACTTGAAGTTGCTTTTCTGTTTCAGAACCTGTACCATTTATGCCACTCCCTGCAACTGGATTGCCTTCCCCAGGTCTCACTTCTGCCTCTGGTGACTGCTAAACTGATTTTGTGTCAGAATCCCCCAAGGGTTTCTCATTCAGATTCTTTCACAAGTGGTCATTTCTTGATGGCTTTATGTGTTTGGTGTCTAGAAGAGGCTGACTTGTCTTTTTAAGTATTTATTTTTACACAATTATCAAGATTCTAATTAAATGCAAATATTGTTGGGTAAAAATGAATAGTCCTTACATGAATGATCAATATTCTTTGACTAATTCTGTAGAGGCAGTAACAATGCCTTCAAAAAACTCTTACTACTGAATGAAGACGTCAAGCTACTTACAGCTGAAGATACTAAGTGAATACAGTGGACTACAATCAACAGTTTTTCCACCCTTTAACTCTTATTAATTATGAATCTTTGAAGTTACTTCTAGAATGTCTTCCAGGTTAGGGATCTGGGCTAAATAAAGTTCTGTGTGCTGTATTAGATCTTTGCTTAAACTAATTTTGAAAAAATTAGCACTTCTTTAGTGAAATTTTTGAGCTGTAAAACTTGATTTTAGGCTTAGGTGAAGATTTGAACATTTCAGCTACTGTTATTAATTATTTCCTTTATTTTCCCATTTAGTTCTGATCCTGCTTGCTGTCCCTGCTGACACCTGAGCCACAGCGGTGATGCTGCTGAGACCTCTGCAGCCCACAAGTCAACCTACATGGTAGGAGTGCCAGCCAGTTAGCCTCAAGGCCACTCAAGTTCAGCAACAGCATAATGTAGAAATGAAATTAAAAATAGAATAGCATAAAAGATATTGATGCCTTTCAATATTTACTATCAGTGTAATTTAATATATTGATAATAACTAAAAGCCTTTGGTTCTAACCAGTGTTTTGGAATATTAAAAGAGAAAAACCATGACTGGATATATACATTTCATTTGCATGTAAAGCAAGTAATATGACTATCTAGTCTATGTCTTATTAAACAGTTCTATTCTTATTTCCCTCATGAGATTTTTAAAATAAGCTTTTATTTTTATTCTATGTGAAAGAGTGTTTTCCTGCATGTATGTGTCTATCTGTACTATGTTCATGCCATGCCTGCATAGGTCAGAAGAGAGCGTCAAATCCCCTGGTAATTGGTTGTGAGCTGTTATGTGGGTACTGGGAATTGAACCCAGGTCTTCTGCAAGAGCAACCAGTAACCTTAACTGCTGAGCCATCTCTTCATCACTGCCTCCCTCATTAACTGAATTGTACAGTTCTCAAGAATGACCTTTGTATATGACAATGTTGTGTCACAGTGTCAGAAGGTTGGGCATGCCCTTGGACTTTATCTTCTAATTCTTCTGTGCCCACTCCTAAAAGACCATTCATCCATATCTAAACGTAAGCAAAGATTCTGTTGCTGATTGCAGAGCTCCAGGAATGATGGAAGACAGCCTGGCTATGCCTCCTCAGTCAGATTCTAAGGATTCTTGGTAACAAAACATCCTAAGCACTTGATTTCATTACTGTGAAAAGGAAAATATGTGATGCCCAAGAATCTGACAGTATTTAGAAATCAGCGTTATTCACAATATTAACAGAATAAACAGCAGAGTATTTCAAACTCCTGTGATCTCTATGTAGGTGGATCTAGCAATACTCATCATTTTGTGAAATGATAAAATTCACAATTGATAAGGCCTCAGAAAAACAGAAATGTAAGAAACATTTTCAAAAATAGGAATCTGTGAAAACCCTATAGCTAATACTGAAATCATTAGTAACAGTGAATGTTTTCATCTGAGGTTAGAAACTAGGCTAGGATGTTCTAGAGATCTGTGAGCACAGAAAAGCAGGAATGGAAATCAGAGGACCCAAGAAAGGGAGAAAAAAAAAGAAATCAAATTATCCTTCCAGTGTCTGAGTTGGGCAAAGGATGAGAAGATAATAAATTCTAGACACCAGTGGAAGCAGTGCAGTTTTAACACACCTCTGATGAAAGAGACAAATAGAAAAAAAAAAGGACAAAACAGCTGGAGTGCTAATATAGCATAGGACAGTGGTTTTTTTTTTTTTTTTTTATTTATTTATTTATTTTTTTTTTTGACATTTAATAGCTATCC
>PVIH01007366.1:17159-70433 GCA_004025045.1 Sigmodon hispidus
TTGTGTTCATCTTTCCCTCTGAATTTTTTTTTTTTCCATCCCTGTATATCCTTATTCAAGGTCTCTTCCCCCTCCCAACACATCTGGTCACTTTTTTTTTTTTTTTTTTCCTCTGCAACTCCCCATCCCCTCCCTGGGCAGGGAGCATACAGTCCTATGGTCCCACTGACCCATTAATGCTTAGATCAGTCTCCACCTCAGGACAGTGGTTTTAAAGTCCTTGGAAATTTCTGTCCTTTCCCAACAGGCTGAGACTTACCTCCTCTGAAGATTCCCATCCTGTTGGTGTAGACCACAGAGACTTGGCTGAAGAAGACTTTGGGGCTTGAGGCTGCCCCCATTCTAACTGTGGACTCAGTCATGAAGCTTATAGCTTGTGACTTTCCATCTCTCAGGAGTTCTGAAACAGGCAGGGCCAATAGCTGGGGCAAGAGGCTGCTCCCTAACCAATGAACTCTGAATGCATCTCATACTGAAGATGGACCATAGCAGCTTATTTCTAACAAGGATTGGGGATAGGAATTGATGTTAAATGTCAGTAGATATTGCTAAATGTGTGTGTGTGCATGTGTGAGCACATATGTGTGCATGTGTGCATGTATGCCTGTGTCTGTATATGTGTGCTTGTGGAGGGGAGCACATGGGTATGTGTATGTGCATGTGTACCTCTGTTTGTGAGTGTGTGTGCACATGTTTATGCTTGTATGGTGTCTCACATATGTATATGCTTGTATGATATGCTTGAGTCAACACTGTATATCACTAAAAGTCACATATTATGGCTATTGATTTTTCCTTAGTGCTTCCCAAATTTTTAATCATTTTTATGAAGTTTTGCACTGTGGAGATTAGGATATTTGAATTCTGGTCTGAACTGATTGGAATAGTTATGTGACCTGTTTAGTAGGTATGGATGATTTTCTAGAATTATTCCTAAGTCATTTGAAATAAGTCAGTTACTATAGCCTGGGTAGGATGTAAAAACATTCTATAAAAGCCAGTGGCAGTATGTCCTTCTCTCCAAGTGCTCTGTATTTGTTAAATAGTACAGTATTCAAGATTAACTGCACTAATCTTGAATGCAGAGTAAACAGATTTAAATGGCAGCAGTTAGTCAGCTGCTTTTCGTTGGCTTACATTGGGTTGATGTCATACAAACGTAAAGTCCATCTTCTTAAGTGTTCCAGCATTGGGCATCCTCTCAGCTGTAGCAGTACCAGCCGCTGCCAGCAGCTAGTGTTGACGGCTGCTCTAGGTGGGCCTCTTAGCAGCTCCCTGTTGCTGTCCCCAACCAGAGCCAGTAGCTCCTGGCAGGTTTCTCCACAACTCTCCTCCTGCTTGGCATTTTCAAAGCCAGTAGTTCCTGGTGTTACCAGTTCTCAGTGAAAGGAATTGAGCCTACTCAATTACTGACGCAGACATGAACACATGACAAATGATCAGAACATGGCTATACTGGGGTTTACATAAGCTGCTGTGCTTGGAGCAGAGGTCTGATACTGGCCCAGTGAGGACAAAATAAGTACTGTTGACTTAGACATAAAGGATGGTTCATGCACAGGCTGACTCTCTAACTTCCTGTATTGCTGTGCCAGCCTGTACAAGCATATTGGATGGACTGTGTTACCCTGGCTGTCACAGATAGGGGGATGCTGGTCACAGAGCAACGTTAGGAAATCAGACATGGCTGTAGTGTGGGTGGAGGCCTGGAGTCTGAGGCTGTGTGTCCAGGACACTTGCAGAGGGACCAGTGCACAAAAGGCTGAAGGAAAAGTGTCAGCGATGGTGCTGGCTAACTTTATGTCAACCTGATACAACTCAATGGAGAAAGTGTCCCTATCACACTGGCTTGTGGCAAGCCCATGGGTCATTTTCATTTGACTGATGATTAATGTGGGAGGGCCCAGCTCACTTTGGATGGGCTGACTCTGTGTTGTACGAGAAGGCAGACGGAGCAAGCCAAAAGGAGCAAGCCAGTAAGCAGCACTTTTCAGTGGTCTCTGCTCAGTTCCTGTCTCCAGGTTTATTCCCTGTTTGAGTTACTGCCCTGACTTCCTTCAGTGATGGACTATGATATGGAACCATAAGCTGAATTGAATACTTCCCTCCTTAAGGTGCTTTGGGTTGTGGTGTTTTATCACAGCAGCAAAAACCCTAAGACAGGAATTAAAACCACCCTGGTGGTTGCTATAACAACTTCAGAAGTACTGGATACTGGAAGGACTTCTCTGCTGTTAGAATGATAGCCAAGATGGGTCCTCAAGGCAGCCACACTCAGCCCCAGTAGAAGCCATGGCAGGTGGTGTGGCAGCTAAGATGCAAAAGTCCAGGATTCTGAGCCAGGGCTCTCAGCAGCCATGCCTGATCTAGGCTGACATGTGTTTCTGTGGACCATCTGGACCCCTTTAGGGTGGTAGCAGTCATACCAAGGAGCCCATCATTCAGGGCTGTGGATTGGCCATCATTTGCTCTTTTGTTTGCTTACCATTTGTGTTTCTGGTGGGACTTCTTTCCCTCTTTGTGTTATGTTGTGTTATGGCCAACCTGCTGACCAGCACAGCCTTTGGCATGTTTTTAGTGTATGTGGTTTCTTTATTGCCCTTTAATCATTGGAGGTGGTCATCTGTAGCTCAGCAGTATTATTCAGATATTTGAAATGTGGATCTTTATTTCTGTGAATTGGGACCTGAAGGACAAGTCTGCACAGGAGTATCTAATTTTTTTTTATTGATTCTAAGATTTTTGGAATAATTTCTTTAAGTAATTGTTATCATTCAAAACATACTTGTTTACATGCACACCTAGTCATATGTATCTCTTTTTAGTTAAGAAATACATACACTTGGCATGTGCTGGGGCTTGACAGGGTAGATTACATAGATTTCTGAAGTAGAGCATGAAGGCTCTTCCTCCTCCTGTGGGAAAATGCATGGCTACAGCATTTCACTGAGTCTCCTTGGTGACTCTGTGTCTAGTCTTACACACTCAGTTTCTTCACAGATACCAAATAGAATTTGTATTACAAGGAGCCATACTGGACCTTGGCCCACAGAGATCCAAGACTATTCTCCTGGTCTGAGCAAGCTTAGGTTATCATACAAATATTTGCATCTATACAGCACTGAGCCAAAAGTTAATCATGTTATAGAAAGAGCAGAAGGGAGTAAGACAGAAATACCAGCTTGTGCATGAAATCAGCCACAAGGTAGTCTGGGGAGGATCCAGACAGGTCATCCATTAGTGAGATAAAATCTCTGATATAAATGGGATAAAAGAAATGTAAACCAATTTATCTTTTATATGCTGGAGTTGACCATTCATGGCAAATGAGGTTTAAATTGAGAGGGAAGGAAAGAGAGAAAATGGGAGCATTGCATTGGAAGTCAAGGGCATCTCCAGTTTTCAGGCTGACACACACTGCAGACAGCAGGAGCAGCCCTTTAGCACAGTGCAGTACTTTGGTTAGTGGGGTCTTTGTTGTCTTCTGCCCCCTCAAATTGCATCTCCTTGAAGTGGATGCCTGAGCAGAGGACCATATTACTAATGGGAATTCAGGAAGCCAAGCTGCTGCTTTGACTGTGGGAAGGTTGCACTAGTGATGACTGTCTCCTGAGAGATAGCAGGAGACACTTGACTCCACCAGGGAGGGTATCAGGATATCGAAACACAGAAGCAAATACATCTAGATTAAGCCCTGGCCCTTGGAAATAAAAAGGGTGACCTTAGGTGAAAAGACAGAGTTGCCTCTGGACTGCTCATGTCACTCACTGAATGTGGCCTCAAGGATGCCGCTGGGATTGCCTGCCTTCCGAGGTGAATTACAAGTTCATGTAATTAGAGCACACCTGTAGCCTGTCCAGACTTAGTTCACTGTGTGTAATGCAGTCTGTGCCACCCAATTTTGCTCTGCCACATGTCACATTCATAATTGCCTGGCATGCAGCAATCAGACTAAAGGTCACCAGCCCATTAGGAATAGAAAAGACAGAATTGTTAGCCCTGTCAGGTCTACAAATGAATGGAGCCTTTAGGTTGCTTGTGAAAAGCATCACATCATCTACAAATAGGGACAGACGTACTCCTTTCTTTCCTGTTTTAACCTTTTATTTCCTTCTCTTGACACATACTGAATGAGTAGAGAGAGGAGATGTAGTGGCGTCCCCTGGTCTTAGTGGAGAATGCTAGCTAAGGTTTTCATGTGTGCTTTTGCTGACCTGCAGTCCCTCTGTATTTTATTTTATTGCATTTCATTTCATTTCATTTCTTTTCTTTTAGCATGAAGGAACTCTTGGCACAAAAACATAACTCTTATCTCATAAGGGTTAAGAGAGAGTTCATTCTAGAGTGAATATGAGTTACCATGGCCCAGGAACACAGACTCAGGTTCATAAATAATATGTTTCCACATGATAATAGCTTGATGATGTTTTAGTAGTAACAGATTAAAGAAAGTCATACATCTAAGCATTTTCAAATAAACAATGAAAAATATTAGGATACCATATGAAGCCTGGGAAGTTTCAGCTGTGATGTCAGATTGGGTTTGTTGGCATTCTTAGACTCTGGGTGATGAAAACCCCAAAGGTCTTGTTAAGTTAATATATTCCAGGAGGTTCCATATGTTAGTCACAGACAGAGGTGTGGAAGACTTGGCTTTTCCTGCCTTTGCCAGTTGCTCAGGTGTTACATTCCTGTTTCTCTCAGCAGACTTTGTCAATCTGGATCTGTCTCATTCAGTGAGATCTGTCTATCTCCTTCATTAAAGAGTGCAGTCACTCTAAGCTAGCCATCATGGTCCCACTTCCAGATTCCTTGGGGTCTGAGATCTAGTTAATGGTTTTGGGATCTAGGTTGTCTCTTGCTAAGTTGAGACTATAAAAGTGGGACAAACCAATCATACCTCTAACACAGATTCCTTACAAAGTTCCTGATAACCTGATAAAAATTTCACTGACAACCCTTGCTTCACACTTAGTAGAGACTTGAGAGCATGGTTTGTTGCTTCCTGGTGAGACTCAATGCTGAGCTCTTTTGTGGGCACCAGTTGGCTTAATCAACTGTGATTTTCTTTGTCATTGTAAAGCATTCTCAGGAGGAATGGCCAGCCCAAAGCACATTTTCCTTTTGCATCCTTGTGCTTCCGTTAATTCAAGACTGCATTAGTGTCAGGTAAGATAAAAGCAACTTGGGTGAAGTGAATGGATACTTCACACTTATACAGAAAGCATTGCTTACAGCACAATTAAAAAACGATTTTGCTAAAATTGCAGGTAGGGAGTTCAAGCTTGTGTGTGTTGGTGTTTACATGCGTGTGGGAGCATCAGAGAGAGGCATGGGAAGGAGAAACATACAAGAAACTAGTCAAGGCTGAAATTCTAGAACAGCAGCAGTCAGAGGCAAACAGTATACATATGCACATGGCTAGATAATCAACAGAACCATTTTTCCAGAATCAGGTTGTCCTGAAGGCTATTTGTGATTTTGGAGTGAGCAATGAGTGAGCAGAATTCATAGACTTTGTTCCCCTTGGAGCAAAGGCCTCCCTGTAACAGTCTCAGACATTCTTGCAGGCTGCAGGAATGAAGTTTAAATGGGAAAAGAGGAAGTGTCAAGTTGCCCTGTCTTCTCAATCCTAGCTGTATAGTATGGTGAGTGAACACACCATATGCAGGGGCACCAGCTATTGAGACAGTTACTACTACAAAGACACTTTCCGACAGGACATGGTTGGCCATGCTTAATGGGAAGCATCTGATCCATTAGGAAGTGAGGGTGGAGGGGACTTCATCACTGTGATAAAGGTTTCTATACTGACCACTATTCCAGGCATGTTCAAGGTTAGAAGTTTGGCATTGAATTCTGAACAGACGTGGAATAAGATATTGTGTCCAACTCAAGAGTCACACTTTGTGAGGGATAAAGTACTTAGAAGACAGTGAGTGCTTAGGCCGTCTCGCAGCCAGTGTTGGGAGCTGAGATTCAGGTTCCTGTCAGGCATCTGCTTTATCATCTCCCCTGCTTTCTCTTCAGAAGCCCTTGCTATTTCTTCTGACTTTATTGCTCTGTGACTATTTTTAAAAATTCTCTGACAGTTTCATACATGCATATATGGAAATTGCCATTTTCACATGTGCCTCTCACCCATTTCCTTCTCTTCCTGACATCCTCCTTCCCAACATGGCTCTTGGGACTTTGGGGTGTGTGTGTGTGTCTGTGTGTGTGTGTCTGTGTGTCCCACCAAGTTTAATTAAATTGCTTGCATGAGTATCTGTGGGGGGGTTATTCACTGAAACATGGGTAACTTATCCATGGCTATCTCACAATTTCAATCCTAGCAACCATTAACTGCCCATAGTCCCTCTGTGAGGGATGAGGTCTCATTGGTTCCTCCTTCATACATAATAAAATGGTGACCAGCTAGCAATAGCAATGCCATGACCAGAACACTAGTTTGGGTCACTCCTTCTCAACCTCTGATGCTAAGATTCTTCTTGCCCCCCCTTCCAGAATGTTCTTGAGCCTTGGAGGGGGTGATGTAGACAGCTTGTGTAGACCAAGCACAAGGTATGCCACAGTCACTTACTCTCAGCGCTTTGGTGAGTTGTGAGTCTCTGCATTCACCACCATTCCTTGCAGAAAGGAATTCCTCCAGTGAACACAGAAGAGGACATAAGCACAGATATTTAGAAGCAGTAATAAATTTCTTTGAAGTCCTATGACATGATCAGCCACAGGCCCTTGACCAGGTTTACAGTATGAGGCACGAATCCTCTCCTATGGAAAGGGCCTCATATCCAAATAGAAAGTCGATGGCTTCTGTAAACATCCTGTTACTGTTGCATCATCAAGTGTATTTCACAGGTCATTATTGTAACTGGCTGAGTTCATAGCTGGATAGAACCATCGGTGACCATTCTCTGCACAGCTTTCTAGTAGTTTTTTGGCACCATGAGAGCTAACCAGCAGGGAGGCAACTCCAGTGGCAAGTTGTGCAGAAAGCTGTAGGGCTGCAGCTTTTTGGCAGGACAGCATCTGAGTCATTTCTGCTCCTGAGAGTAACACTAGTAAACTCACTGGTCCACTACATTGGACTATGGTGGTCCTTTGGTCTGTCTGTTTCCCTAATGTGGAATGAGTGGATGTTTGACCCCATCTTGTGGGGTCATTGTCACACAACACAGATGCACTCATGGCCTTCTCTTCTTTTTTCTTCCTTCTAAAGGATCTTACTTTTGTAGCTTACTGTCATAAGTTACCATCCTGTATTAAATGCTTCTCCCACAAGGAAGCATTCATTCATAATATATCTTTTACCTTTTTACTCAGAGAGTTTACTGTCTGTACCTCTTCAATGATATTTTTGTAAATAATACTGTGAGTTTTCCTAGGTCGGTCCTTAGTCAGCCAACTGTTCTCACTACAATGAAAATAATAATTATAATTATCGATATATAAATGAAATAATTATATCCAGTTACTTTTTAGTATTATTTCATACTAGTCACTCTCCTGAGTGATGTATATATCATGGAGGCACACACAGCACCAGTTCCCCCTTGGGGAAATATAATTGTCCTCATTTTTTAAACAGGCATCTGAGGAGCAGAAGGTGACGTGATGTGCCGTAAGTAAGTACATATCAGAATGGATGAGGCAGTTTTGGTCTGAAATATCAGTGTGCTCAGTTACCATCATGATAGACTAAGGCAAAAAAAAAAAAAAAAAAAAAAAAAAAGCAAATAACCAGCTGATCAACAGAACTTTTCCTTACTACCTCAAGGCCTGACTACACCTCTTCCTCTTCCTTCACATAGTCTGTTCTATGGGCTTTTTGGAAGTGACCATTATGCACCCTTAGGTTTATGTTTGTCAGTCACAATCACAGAAAGTGTCCATGACTGCAGAGACTGTTCAGCACCCTGTTCTTGCATGGTTTCATAACCCCAAGACCTCTGCCTTATTGTCACAGTGGGCTTGTCAGCCCTATGATTAGGCCAATGTCCCGCTTCTTTGCTAATGCTTCCCTGGAGGAAGGTCTATGCAGACCTTGCCCATCTTTGCATCCTCAACACCTTGCATCTCATAGGTACCTAGCAAGTGATGCGTAAGCTGTTATGGAGTCAGTGGGCCTGAGCTCATGAAAGGAGGAAGAGAAGTGAGGATTGGTCCACACTTGGACTTGGACTTTCTGGCTTCCCTCCATGCAGTATGCCGTTCAGTACTGGACTAGTTGACAATGAGTTTTGCTTCAGGTAACAGAAAACTCAACTACATGGGCTTAAACATAGAATCTCCCTCATGTCATAGGAATCACAAATCAGTGTGTCAGGGCTGATTTAACTGCTAACAAGAGTTATCTAGGTCCTGGCTTCTCTTCCTGGAAGTTGGGCAATATGAGAACCTTGTGAAATTAAAAATTCATACCAATAGTTGTATTTCTACTGTTGCATAAGGAGCCATCTGTGAAACTCATAAATCTCTTTCAATGAGTGTGAAATTCTAATTGCACTTATAATGCATATGTGAGAGCTGGAGAGGTGGCTCAGCATTTAAGAATACTAGTTGCTTTTCCAGAGAACTGAGTTCAATTCTCACACCTATATGATGGTTCACAGCTGTCTGTAACTAGTTTCAGTGCCTCTTCTAGCCTGGGGCCACTGCACATACACGATGCATCTACAGACAAAGCAGGCAAACACTCACATGCATGATATAAAACACTTGAAAAATCTTTTTAAAAAAAAAACAAAGAATCCCATCTCCTCTTAGGGAAGCAGTTCTTTGTTTAAGAATATATAATGTTTTGGGGAGAGACAGATGGAAACAAGTCCTGTCAGGAAGCTTTTTCTTTCAGTGACTGCCTGTTACTGAAATCTGAGGCAATGACAGCTGGTTGCACATTGTGTGCCCTAACCCTATTGACAAGTATCACTGCAGGGTGACCTGGCTGTCATTTTAGTAGGGAGAAACCCTCTTCTCTAATGTCAGTATTTATATTTTTATACATTCTCAGGGTGAAATGTTCCAATCTCTGGGTAGGAGATTTTCACATGTGTAGTGATCCAGTCAGTTAAGACACCTGCTTTAATGACCCTGCATTTCTCATCCCTGTTTTAGTGCCCATCGTCATGCTGCCTGGGGTGGAAGACAGGAATTTCAGCAAGGAAAGAAGGATTTTTAAATGCATTTTTAAAGGCCATTTTTCCCCCTGTATTCCATTCCCATTTCCCTAGTACCTGGTGCCCCTGATTGCTGAGCATTTGGTAGTGAGGGCAGGGAATGTTCTAGATGTTGGGAGGCACAGACTCTTCCATCTCCTGACAGTGTTACAGTTGCAGTCTTGAGGGTACTTTCCGTCTCTTTTCTTAGTTCTGTGTTTGTCAGTGTCTCATCTCTTTAGTCTGTTACGAGTGCCTGAGTCAGGCCTTTTGGGAATAAAGCCTAGTTTGGCTCACAGTTCAGTGCTTCCATCCCATGGCTAGTCAGCCTGTGCATTGAGGTGAGATAATGTGTGACATGGAGGTAATAATGGACTGACTGTTAACCTCATTTTAAAGAATCAAAAGAGCAAGTGACAGAAGTCTGCCAGCCTCCTTCAGTGGAGTGAAGTGACCTGAAGTGACCTGAGTCTGGACCCCGTTTCTTAAAGTTTTTACCCTCATCTCATCGTTTATCTCAGATACCAGGACCATTATACTTGAGTCTTTGAAGGACACTTGAAACTCAACACTTGGTGTGCTTTTATGTGTCCATGAGTATATTGTTTTTAAAAGCAGCATCCTTTATGATTGACTCAACCTTAAAATGACTCAAAAGCACTTAGTGGTAGAATGTGTAAGTGAATTGTGGCATAAGCATGGCTGATGTGAAACAACAAATACTGAACAGCAAATAATAAATAATATGTAGTATATTTTCATGAATATTCACAAATATTTCGGAATATTCCATAGAAGTATTAAATATTTGTAAAAACAAATGCTATGGGTTTTTTAAAAAAATCTTTAAATACATTTTTAATTAAAATAGAATTATAGCATTTCCCCTTTTCTTTTCTCCAGCCCTCCCAGCTTCCTTTCCTCAGGCTCCTTTCATGCCTCCCACTATCAGGTTGATAGCCTCATTTTATTTGATTATTATTGTATATGTATAACCTGCTGAGTCCCTTTTTATTGGTAGTGTATATATGATTTCAAGACTGACTCCTCATTGGACAACCAATAAAATGCTCATTCCTAAGATATGCTAATTCTCATTCTCCCAGAAGTCACCCGTTGTCTCTAGTTTGTTTTCTAGAGTGAGCTGCAAAATGTCTCATGTTGAATGTTAACATGTCCATTGATATTGTCATTGTTCCAGTTTTGTTTATGTAGCTGTTTCTAGAAGAGATTATTTCATAGTAGACTTGCTGGCATGCTGGCTCTTAACAGTCTGGCTCCTTCTTTCTCAATGTTCCCAGAGGTACAGATGCAGGAGCTGTGCATAACGAGCTGAACTCCCCACAGTCTGTTATCTCTACACTTCATTCAGTTGTCATCTTCTGTGGTGGTGTCTGTTTGCTGTAAAGAGAGGCGTCTTTGATGTGGCTGGTGGTTTCCCTTCATTTGTGATATAAAGATAAGATTTAGAACACAGTAAAAGGTCTGCTGCTCTGGAAGTAGAGCAGTAGCAGTTGTGGATTTTTTTCTAAGGTCTGTGACCTCACTGGCCCTTGGAAGCTGGCTAGGTTTTTCTCCTGTTGTTATAAAACAATGAAAACACCAACTCTGATAAATATTAGAAACATTATATTGAAGAAAAAAATCACAAGACTTGGTATGACTCCAGTTATAGCAAACTCAGTCATAAACTAAACCATATGATTAGAGGCTTTATGCATAGGTGGCAAACTCTACAGAAAGGACTGGGAACACCTGCCAGACACTCAGGGTCTCAGGAAATGAGAAAGGAGCTGTGACTGGGAAGGGACATTCAGAGACATTGCTGGGTACCAGCAATCCCTCATCCAGTGATAATTACAGAAACACTTCAAAGCATTTTTGAGCTAATTACAGAAACACTTCAAAGCATTTTTGAGCATTGGGAAAGATGTATAATGCATTTTGTATATATTTTGCTTCAACTAATACTAATGGGTTTTGTTTGTTTGTTTTTGAGACAGGATTTTGGTTGTTTTTGAGACAGTCCTGGCTATCCTGGAACTTGATTTGTTGACCAGGCTGGTTTCAAACTCACAGAGATCCACCTGTTTCGGTCTCCCAAGTGCTGGAATTAAAAGCATGCACCACCATGCCCAGTTGTAATTTATTTTTTTTTTCTGGTCTTTTTCCTTTTCTGTCTGCTGTCATTTCAGTGGAGAGGGAGTAGGGAACAATTTATGTGTTCAGCTCATGTATTTACTGAGAACTCTAGCATATTCTTCTACTAAAGAGAATTTTACACATATCTGAAATCTGTGAAATTTTACGGTAGTTAAACATGTGTCATGTAGCCAATTCTTTCGCATAGGAATGAAAGGCTAATTAAAACTTCTGGCCAACAGTCTGTTTCCAAAAAAACTCCACATTTGTTTAAATGAGACCCTGATTTTTCTTTAAAGCACATATTTATCTTTTTGATTTTTAGATTGTCAGCCATGCCTTTAGTGAAGAGGAACATCGAACCCAGGCACCTGTGCCGCGGTGCTCTACCGGAAGGAATCACCAGTGAGCTTGAATGTGTGACTAATAGCGCTCTCTCGGCAATCATCCGCCAGCTGAGCAGTCTGAGTAAGTCCCAGTTCTCCCCTGGTTGTTGGCAGTATTTTATGGACTTCACACTGCCCAGTGGGTTTTGACTCAAGACTGGCAGCTGTGAAGAAAAGAATTGTCCTTCATCCGCCATGGCCAGTATCTGTGTCTGCCCTAGTCTCCGGAAGGCTGGCTCTGCACTTAAAGTTATTGTTAGGAAAGTATGAGTTTGCACAACGTCACAGAGGACCAAATGTGTAGACTTCACATCGTGTTCATTTTTAATGCCTTTTAAGATTAACTTGATTATAGATTAAATTGTTTTCTTTAGCCAACTGTCTTGTTAGATTTGACAGGACCAAGTTTTTTTAATCTGTTAGGTTGAAAAGTAGTTAGCATCACAGGGTAACAGTATGCCATTAGTGTTCAGTGGATATTTGCCCAAGCTGAATATTGCATACATGTTGTGTATGTTATACATATATGTGGTTGTTGGTGGTGGATATACCCTTAAGGAAGGAAAGATTCTATCATTTTGTTAATAGTAGTTAATATTAAGTACCCAAGGAAATTTTTTTGGGAACTCAAATATGTGTCTAAAAGTGATTTTCCTCAACACTTTCTGAAATTGTTCTATTTTTTATCAACTTTGGCTTTTCTATCCTGACCCTGTTTTCTCACTTTGTCTCTACTCCTTTTTAGTGGTGACAGATTTTCACACTTAAAATTTGTAGGAACTGGTAATAGCTAGAAAGTGTCCATGAAATTCTATATTCTGGTAGCTTTAAGCACAGAAGGTAGGTAAGAGAGGGAGGGAGGGAGAGAGAGAAAGAGAAGAAGGGAGGGAGGGAGAGAGAGAGGAAGAAGAAGGAGAAGAAGGGAGGGAGGGAAGGAAGGAGGTGGAGAGAGAGAGAGACAGAGAGAGACAGAGACAGAGAGAGATAGAGACAGAGACAGACTCTAATGCTCTAATGTGAATTTATTTTGCAGGGGAACTAGTAGAGGTTACTTTTCTTTCTAAGAATTATATTTGGTACTAATGTCTTCTAAGGAGATTTGCTAATTAAGGAAAACATAAATTGGAAATTGATTTGTGTGTACTTTGGAATGGATTTCCTCTGGGATCTAAGCTAATTACAATTGACTTTGAAGTAGGAGTTATTCACAAAATGCATACATTTTTATAATTACAGAAAAAAATCTCTTTCAAGTTAATGATAGGCATACATTCCTATTTGCTTTTGTATTTTTGCAAGTTTGCCTTCTTGTTTGTAGCTAGAACATCTGCTGACATAAAGTATAAGTAAGAAAAACTGACCTAAATTTAAAATTTTATAGCCAGGCTCCCCTTGAACTGTGGTGTTCAGCAGAATGTTAGATTCAGGCTTGTTATACCTGTTTGGACACAGTCCCATAAAACAGCCATGCCTGCCTGTTTCATTGTACACAGCTCTCATGATATGTTCTTGATGAGTGCCCTCCAGATGTAGTCCCTGTGCTTGGAGCCTGTAGATGTGTTGATTATACACAAGGGAACATTCATAAGCAGCAGACCTTAGGATAAGAATATTTCCTGTGCCCAGGCAGTTATGGATTGTGGGATTCCTCTAACTGTGGAAGAGGTGCTAGGCAAATTGGTGTCAAGTGTTTCATATCAGAATGACTTAGCAGCTACTACTTCCTTTGAAAGTGGAGGACAGGCAGTCCTTAGAAGCTAAAGGCAGAGGAAGAGCTCCTGAGAACTCCCAAAGGAACTTAGTCTTGCTAATGCCTTGACTTTAATACAGTAAAGAGCAAATCCATTCTAGATGCTAGTTCTCCAGGCTTAGGATAATAACTGTACTTTATCTGTGAATTCTACACACCCACAATAGAAAACTCTGTTACTCTGGTGTGGATTTTGGTTTTGTTGCACGTGATCACACAGAGACTTGGCATCATTGTGCACCACTGATCTCTATGGCCTCATGACTGCCTCTCAAGGACACTCAGTTCTTTTCTGAGTTCCCCCAGTGGTTCCCTAACCTGCCTTTTTTTCAGACTCACTTGGAGAGTATTAAAACAGGATTCCAGGGAGCATCCCATAGGTAGCAATTGGACCATGGAGAAGAGATGCTGGCCACCAAAGGCAGACCTGTGTGTCTGCTTTTAAAAGATAAACTAAGCCTATCAGATTATTTTAGGAAGTTTGAACTAAGAAACACAGTGAATTATGGAATCTGCTAATAAAATGTCATCCCAGGATAAGGAGCCATGATGACTGCCTGGGAAACCCAGAGGAGACAGATCTGAGAAGTAAGCTGTAGTTAATGGAGTCTGAATCTCCAGATAGGGGACCAAGTGAGCAGATACCTGAGCCTGTGAAGGACATTCCTCATTCAGAGCAGCTCACCTATATCTCACCCTTGTCCTGTGCAGTTCATTTTGTTTGGCTGTGTTGAATGTACCCTCGTTATGCTCCAGTTTGTCCTTACAAAGTTTTATTGTTGACTGTGAGTTCCAAGTGTGTACATGAGGGAGATAGGGGCTGTTCCCCTCAGGTACTCATCAATGATTTTCTGACTGTGACAGTGGGCAAGGCTGCTTTCTGGAACTGAGCAGCCTGATTTTGGTTGCTTAGGCAATGGCTGAGATGGCTCCCCCTTGTTTTTTTCCTCTCCAATACATTTATGGCCAATCTCAGCTTCACTGCCCCTATTCCTGCACTGGCCTTTGTCTTTCCACCCAAAGAATGACCCACAGTGAGAAACTGGGCTGTGCTAGTACCAGAATCAAAACTGTAATTGTGTGATTTTTAAGTGAGGTAGAGGAGATTAGTTTTACAGTGCATTACACCCCCAAAATACCATTGCCAGCTTGACAGAGACACGGGCTTATAACTTTTGCCCTAGGAAGTTGAGGCAGGAGGATGATGGGTTCAGTCTCCTTTGACTACAAAGAGAGCTCCAGGTCAGCCTAGCTCCACGAGACTCTGCCTTTCATGGCTTTTATTTTCTAATTCATTATGATGAGAAGGTGTTATTGCTTTTCTTGGTGTGAGGGCTGTGGCACAGGTCCTTGTGCATTCTAGAGCATGAGTCTGCTCAAGTACCCAACCAAGCTGTACCCACCCCTCCAAATTTCCAGGGATTTATGGCATACAGTTTTAGGAATGTATAAATTTGTCATGTTAGCAAGTTTTTTTTTTTTTTTTTAAACCAAATACTGCACTCTTTATGATAAAGCCGAAGCAGAATCATTTAAAAACTTTCATGGGTTCCTCCCTAACCATGGTTCAGGCAATCCAGATGAGAAAGGATTACCTAACTGTCTC
This sequence comes from Sigmodon hispidus, assembly GCA_004025045.1. NCBI lineage: Eukaryota > Metazoa > Chordata > Mammalia > Rodentia > Cricetidae > Sigmodon > Sigmodon hispidus. The sequence continues at coordinate 32,202 of PVIH01007366.1, forward strand.
TACTTTATGTCTGATCCCTCCTCTTCCCATATACCTTCAAATCCAACCCCTTCCTCTCTTCATGACTCCCAACCCCTCCTCCTCCATCCCACCAACCCCTCCTCTTCCTCCATCTCACCAACTCCTCTCTTCTCATCCTCTATCAACACTTTCAGGTGCAGGTCTACACAGGTGATGTTCAGCATCTGGATTTTTTACAGATGTGAGGGCCAGTTTGACTGTCCATTAGGTCATCATGATCAGGGGGAGGGTTTTAATAGTAGCTAAAAGATTTGCCTTAACCCTACAGTGGCCATCCCTCTCTTTAATTTAAGAGAAGAGGCTTGCTGGGGACCCACCATCTTCTTATTGTTGTTCTAGAGTAGTCAGAGGCACCAGAAATCCCCAAAGAACAGTGGTTATCTGTCACTCACCTGATCATTCAAGTTTATTGGACGCTCAGGACAGTGGTTAAAAAGCCTGAAGTGATTCTGGTCAAGTTCCAAATAGGATCTGGAGCCCTGTGCTCTTTGTGCCTCTGGGGTGTAGGCACATTCTTTTTAGGGTCTAATTGAAAACCAGATTTCAAGGCAAAGGATTTTTGCAAGATTTTTTTTTTTTTTTTTTTTTGTGGGTATTTTAGGAAATCTTTTCAATGAGAGGATAAAGACACTTGTAACTGGAACAATGTTACTTTGAAAGACAAAGGTCTACAAGCCTTCTGAGTTTATTCAATAACAGTTACAAAGTATCCGTTATGAATTTTCAGATTATTTTTGAATGGTACTAACTTCCAACATAGGAGATAGAAAGAGTGAGGGATGGAGAAAAGCCCTGCCGACACAGCTTTGGCTAACTCTGTATTACTTGGTGTCCAGCTGAGGAGCAGTGAGGCATTTCCTTCAGATAATGACAGTCAGTTCTGCACACCAATTAACATGAAACTGAGAATGCTTCTTACTATTTTCCTTGATTAATAATCTCAAGCTTTTGCTCCTCTCAGCTGGCAGGATCTTGCAATCAGCTCCTTTCTGGTATAAAGTTTTTCTAAGTTAAAACTGTATTAAAGCTAGAAACTTCCAAGAAAGATGCTTTTAAAAGAATGGAAAAATGAGCTACCAAACAGAATAAATATGTTTTGTACACAGATCTGATAAAATACTTACCAAAGAAATTTAAAACCTCTGTAGTAAGCAAGGCAGGGCACTGATGGGGAAGAGAACAGATACTGGGGGATGGAGAGGTAGCTCAATCACATCAGCAGTGCTGCTCTGACAGGACCTGTGTTCAGTTCCCAGGAGCCACATGACAGCCACAGCCATCTGTAACTCTAGTTCCAGGGAATCTGATGCCTTCTTCTGACTTCCATGAGCACTGCATGCATGTGGTACACATACACACATGCAGACAAACACCCATACACATAAAATAAAAATCTTTAAAAACAGTGATTAAATAACAGTACACTGTCACCACGGATGAAAGAGAGAACACATATGCACATGAGAAGATACGCAAGAAGAATATCTTTCTAATGAGAAGAAATCATTAGAATGTGATTGCAATTTAGTTTTCCTTTTAAAGAAAAAGGAGCATTGGGGGTCTCTGCTAGCTGTGACAGGAGTGACTTTTACTGACTTTCTTTTTGTTCTTGTGATAATAAATGTTTTCCCTTCTCCCTTAGAAGGTTCCTAAGATGTCACAAAGAGAGGAACTAGAACTTTAGGGTTACACACACACACAAGTTATACTTTGTAGTATTAGCTCTCTATAAAAATACAGCGCAAAGTTATACAAAATACACAACATTGTATCAGTCAAATGAAATAGCTGATGATGCTTTGTTTATGTCTTTATAAGAATGATATCTTGGGACTGGAGAGATGGCTCAGTGGCTAAGAGCACTGACTATTCTTCCGGATGACCTGAGTTCGATTCCCAGCATCCACATGGCAGCTAACAATTGTCTGTAATCCCAAGATCTGAAACCCTTACACAGATATACATATAGGCAAAAGACCAACTCACATAAAATAAAAATAAATGTTAAAAAATGATATCTCAGTATACAAAATAGCCCATTTTCACTACAAAATTCTGCGGGTCTAAGACACATTTTTTGATAGCTGTGGATTGTTATGTGCATAGAATTATTTAACCATTTTTCACTGTTAGAATACATGAGGCTTAAATTTAATTTACAAAACAGCATATCTTGGGGTGCTTTGGAACAAAAGCCATTTTAGTAGCCAATAACTTACTTTTAATGAGAGATAGTCTCTGCAGATGGCTTGGAATTCTGTGAATTCATTTATTTTAAATTTGCCTCTTTCCCCCAGTCACTGCAGTCATCTTAAAAGAAAGATTACCAGGTTAAAACAGTGAGGCTAAAATACATACAATTTAAGAGTACATATACAGATGTAAAGACAATCTTGGGAAAAAATGTATCATTCAAATGCAGTACATAAGAAATCTGGTTTGGTTAGTATCAGAAAAGACTAGGAAAGAGATAGACGGTTTCCATAGTGATTAGAAGGCCAAGAACATGGACCAGTCTTAAATGTGTCCATCTGGGGGAAATACTTCAAGATACTGGTATATACTAGAACTTTCTGAACAGAACACCAGCAGCACAGGAAATTACACCAGAAATTAACAAATGGGATTTCACATCATTAAAAAGCTTCTCCACAGCAAAGACACTCCTCAGCAGATCAAACAGCCTGAGGAATGAGAGACTCTTTGGCAGCTACTCTTCAGATAGGGCCTTGTATCTTAACTATATAAAATTTTTTTTTTTGATTTATTTATTTATTATGCATACAGTTTTACAGAAGAGGGCGCCAGACCTCATCATAGATGGTTGTGAGCCACCATGTGGTTTTGCTGGGAATTGAACTCAGGACCTCTGGAAGAACAGTCAGTGCTCTTAACCTCTGAGCCATCTCTCCAGCCCCTTATCTTATCTATATAAAGGACTGCAAATATTGTACACCGAAACACAAAATTCCAGTCAGTAAATGGATTGAATGATAGTTCCTAAAAGAAGAAGAACAAAGTACTAGTAATGTTCTGAAAAGTGCTTAACATTCTTAACCAATATGGACATGCAAATTAAGACTGTTTTGAGTTTTCATCTCGCCCCAGTCTGAATGACAATCATCAAGAAAACAAATGATGACAAAGACTGGTGACAGTGGTTATAGTCACCAGGGAAACCAACATGGAAGTGTCTCCAAAACGAAACAGAACTGTTACACAATTTAGGTGTTCTACTCCTAGGTATACTCTCTCTAAAGACTTCATACCCTGACACAGATACACTTAGATAGCTGTTTTCATTGTGGCTCTGTTCAGATCCCCCCAAAACTGGAGTTATCACTGGTTGTGAGCTGCCTAGCATGTGTGTTTGGGATTAAACTTAGGTTTTTCTGCAAGAGAACTCATTCATTCACAATAGAAAGAAAGTAGAATCAGCCTGCATATTGTGTACACATACACAAGGAGTTTTATTCAGCTGTAAAGAAAATTATGAAAATTGAAGGAAAGTAGATAGATATGGAGATTATTACATTACATACACTTTTAATTTTTTTAAATTTACATTTATGTATATGAATATTTTGTCTGCATTTATATCTGTGGACAACATATTGCAATGCCCATGGAAGCCAGAAGAAAGTATTAGATGCCCTGGAACTGTAAATGATTGTGACCTGCCATGTGGCCTCTAGGAATTGGGCCCAAGACCTCTACAAGAGCAACTAGTGCTCTTAACCACTGAGCCATCTCTTTAGTCTGTATAAATATTCTTCTTTTTAAAAGAATATACATTGTTTTAATTCCCAGGTAACATTCAGTAGATGGAACATCTGCTAGAATATAGCAAATCTGTTTGAAGAGATTAATATATAGAAGACAGTGTGATGATACTGAATGATAATAATCTTTAAGATAAATTTCAAATATTGGAAAATCAAGTAATATTTTTTTAAAGTATTTTTGATCAAAGAAAAATTCAAGATAGGAATTAGAAACACATTCATAGTGATCATGAACACAAAATACTAGTGCCTTTGTAGGATGTACTCAAGGAAGTTCATTGTAAATTGCTCAGCAATACTGCTTTAATTTCTTTATTAATTAGTTTTTGTATTTTTGGACTGATCACTTCATGCTTTCTCTTCCTATCTCACATGTACACTCATGAACTTGCTGTTTATTTCACTTATAAAACAAGAGAACTGCATTCTCCTCTGAATAAATCAACCCAGTGTTGATGTCTGTACCTCCACACTGTTCACACTCCTTCACCATGGATGTGATGTTCATGTGTCTGTTAAATCCAGTTCTGCTACTGTAGCCAACAAGCTCCTGTTCAGTTCACTTGTCCTGCACTGTCCTCCCATCAAACAGGGCCTAGTGAGAGTGCTCCCAAATCTTGATCGTCCTATCCCAGTCTGCTGTTTCTCTTCACAATAAAGTTCCTTCAAGACCTCCTCCTCAGTCTCTGAAGCCCTCCTCCCCTCCTTGTCTCCTGTTCCCACTCAGGTTTGTCCACCCAGTCTTTGAAACTCCTTCGGCCTTTGCAGTAACTTCCAAGTGGCTAATGCCCTCTGTCTTACTGCATTACTTGATCTATTATTGACATTTGTTCATTGATAGCTTCCTGTCTGGATAGAGTGTCTACACCTGTCATCTGGAATACCTCACTGTGATGTTTCTCCTGAGATGGCCTCATATTCCCATCTTCTTTCTTTGTGGGATAAATGCTCTAGGAGACTGCCTTTAGCATTTTTTTTTTTTTTTTTTTTTTTTTTTTTTTTTTTTTTTTTTTTTTTTTTTTTTTTTTTTTTGCCTCTTGGCAAGCTACTCTGACAATGTGACTTTACATCTACAGTTCTGACCTCTCCCCTAGATTTCAAATTCATTTATACAACCATTAAATTGTATAATACATTGTATACACATCAGACTCAATGTGCCTGAAACACGTATAATTTCTACCTGTTTCTCCTTTCTATCAAACCAAATGTCCACTCCATAGCAAAGGAGTTCAGTCTCTTTGAGACTAGATACTTACTTTCCATGCCCCCTCTCTTCCCTGCTGCTGGTTTTCCCATCATCAGTGTTCTTCAGCTGGACAGGAGCCTCCCATAACTCACCTGGTGGCCATTCCACCCGCCCCCCCCCAGGGGTGGACATTATTTTTCAGTCCTCTTACTCTCTGGGCCTGGCAGCCCCAGCCTCCTAGACACACACACATGCACACGCACACACTTCATTGCTGTCTTCTCCTGGATAGTCCTTCCCCAGATAGAACCCCCCTGTGCTTCCATTGATACAATTTATCCAAGGGGACATGCTGCATACAGATACACATACAGGCAAAATGCCCATGCTCATAAAATAATAAAAAAATTTCTCTGCTGCCAAATATGGGTGACAATACCTTCATAATCTTTATGTTTTGACATTTTGGGAGCATATTTCTCAATCTGATGTTATTGGTTCATAAGGTCCTAATAAATCTAGAACCAGAACCTTTGTTAGTAACAAATGAGTAACTTGTAACTTCCTCAATCCGGTCATTAACTCACTTCAGAATTATTTTACTGTAGCTCCTACTAGGCTTGCTATATATATTAGTAGAATTCAGCATTTTAGATCTTTTTGGAAAACAGAAAATTGTAATGGCACGCTTTATACATACTCACCAGAAAATATACTTCCTTCCATTTTCTTCCTTTTTTAGTCACTTATCTGCTTTCTGCAGCTGGAAAAATATTAATTACAGAAGTCTTTAATGTCTGTATCTCTTTATAAATCAAGAGCTTCTGAGTGGAAAGATAGCATCCATTTTAAGCTCCATTTTAAGCTCTCCAACTTGTTAGTATGCACAGTGGAGGCCGCATTTCATTTTTTCTGCTTGTAAAGCATCTAGCACGGAGTGTACAGTCTTCTCAACAGGAGTCATCATGCTTAGAAAGGATGCAGGAGATAGAGGTATATTTTATAAAACTTAAAGGAGAAGAAGAGTTCTTAGATATTTTCCTTGGGGTGTGTGTGTGTGTGTGTGTGTGTGTGTGCACAAAGCTATGTCTGTATTTGCATGTCTAGAACTGTGAATGGCCAAGTAAAAACAAATTAGTTTCATTTTGTTATGTCATACATTCAGACACAGTACTGACTGATAGAATGAGGTTTTTTTGCACAGTGTCTGATCAGTGCTCTTTTACATTCCCATGCCTGTTAAGGATTTTGAGGTGCCTCAAAGTAGTAGTAATTCTTAAAATCCTAAACTGCTTAGACTTCTGATACCATTCCTAAGAGCAGTTCACTGGTGGTAGCTGATGACTTTGCTCAGTAAGTTTGCTGTCATGGCCACAGCCCTGGTGGTGCTCAGCATTCACAGGATAGCCTCAGTGTGTTTGTTTGGAAATTTTACAACAATCTCTGTTCTGTAAATCAGGAGCTAAGGATTCAGTGGGAGCAGCTTGGCTCCAAGTTGAAAAAGTACTGTCCATCTTTTTTATTACAGTCACCTGCATTCAGAAAAAGCTGCTATTCTGCCAACCTGCCTCCTCAAGGCTTCCACATTCTGAGTTTTAATTGTGATAAGTATGCATACCGTAAAATTGACCTTTGTTAGTCTGTTTAGGTGTGTAGTCAGAGGTACTGGGTTATGCTCACAATACCCTGTGACAGATGTCCAGATGTTTCAACTCAAAGAGCTGAGTCTGCCACGTTAAATCGCTATCCTCCCCTTTCCCCATGTCCATGGTCACCGCTCTTCTGCTTCCCTATGAATTTCCTGTTCTATAAGCCTGTGAATCAAATCACATAGGATTGCCTTTTGTGTGACCATCATGTTTCACTTAACACAGTGTCATTAAAGCTCATTCATGTTGTAGAATGTGCCAGAATTTACTATTCTACTTCATCATCCATTTATCTATTGATGGAACATACGTCTTAGCTGTACTGAATAATGCTTCTGTGAACATGTGTGTGGCAAATATCTGTTTCTATTACTTTTATTATTTATTTATTTATTTTATGGGAAAGAATGTTTTTTTTTTTATGCATGTATGTATGCCTGGTGCCTACAGAGGCAAGAGAAGGGTATTAGATCTTTTGGAAGTGGAGTTACAGATGGTGTGAGCTGCCATGTGGATGCTGGAAACTGAACCTAGATCCTTTGCAAGAGCAGAAAGTGCTCTTAACTAACAAGCTGTCTCTCCACTTCACTAAAATTTTATTTGACAGAGAAACAGATACATTTCTGGGCTATGTTCAAAAGTGAATGACTAGGTCCTGTGTAATTCACTGTTGCATATTCTGAGAGTCTGTCACACTGTTGTATGTGGCCAAAGCACATTCAGTGAGGTATGTGGTAGAAGGTAAAACTAACAGAAGGAAACTTTTTTTTTGTCTCATCTATTTCTGCCACTTACAAGATCAGTGATCTGTCACTTACAGATCACCATTTTCGAGTTCAGTTTAATCATCTAGAGAATGAAAAGAGCAGCTTGTCCATGCTGGGCTCATACATTCACTTGGATGAATGATGGAGAGGTATGGCTCTGTTTTTGGACCACAGCTGTGTACAGACACAGTTCCTGTTCTTATAGATGAGGTCATGAGCACCAAAACCAGCCCTGAGTTGGTTAGTTGCAGCTGTCTTCAAAAATGTGGATGTTTGTATTAGTTACTTTTCTGTTTTTGTGATGAAATACTATGACCAACATCAGTGTATAGAAGGAAGAATTTATTTTGGCTTACATTCTTCAAGGGCTAATTCATCATATCAGGGAAGGCATGAGCACAGTGGTTTGGAACAGGAAGCTAGGAGATCTCACATCTCCATCCACATGTAGGAAGCAGACAGGACAAAGTAAAGTGGTGTGGGACTAAAAACCCAGAGCCCATTCCCAGGAACACACTCCTTCAGCAAGGCTCCACCTTCTCAAGGTGAGAGAGAAAGAGAGAGAGAGAGAGGGGGGAGAGGGAGAGAGAGAGAGATAGGGAGAGGCTGAGACAGAGACAGACAGACAGACAGACAGACACACACACACACACACACACACACACACACACACACACACACACAGGGTCGCCAGTTGGGAACCAAGTATTCTCAAACAGGAGCCTCTGAACAGCATTTCTCTTACAAACCACCACAGTGTTTTCCTGTCTGTCCACCCATTGTCTCCCTGGAGTGTCCAGATTCTCTTCTGTCAGTTGGGCAAAGACTACAGAAAATGAAAATCAGCAGAAATGCTAGTTGTTTCTGTCAGAGATGTTAACTTCCTAGATGCACTGATTTACTAGAATGAGTAAAGAATAGAGTTGGTGTCTCTGCTACTCCTTTCAGGTAGCCAGAAGGGACAGACATTCATCTCACTGTTACAATGACCTGAGAACCAGCTGAACTTCAGACTTAGCACAGAATGTTTGTCTGCTATGTTTCTCTTAGACATTAGTTTTGGCTCCATCCCATTTGAATACAACTTAGAGCAATGGTTCTCAAACTTTTTAATGCCTGTGACCGTTTAATACAGTTCTTTGTGATATGGTGACCCCTAACATCACACTAAAAAACAAAAGAAGAAGAAGAAGAAGAAGAAGAAGAAGAAGAAGAAGAAGAAGAAGAAGAAGAAGAAGAAGACGACGACCACCAGAACAGTGTTGAGATCTGGTGCCTCAAGGAAAGGAAATACATTTTTTCAGAAATCTTAAATAGATTTTAAGAAAAGTGGGACATGGTGACAAATGCTAATAATCCCAACCCCATGGAGACCTAGCTAAGGGGATGTAGCGAGTCTGGGCTACATATCAAGACTCTGTGTACATCATGTTTAACACCTATGGAAGAGTAGAGGTGAGCCCAGCTAGATGGCTTTAAACCAAAATCTTAGATGCTGATTTTAGAGGGTGAAAGACTCAGTACTGCATTCCCAAGTGTTTAGAGAATATAATGTCATCAGAGACATCAAGCAATGTCACTTATGTGATGGTGTTATTCAAGGTGATTTCTTGAATTCCATTGAGCAAGCAAAACAAAGGCTGATTCAGCTAATTCATGAGATACTATTTCTCTTTTGTTTAAAGTGGGAACTTAGTTTTTTCAGTTAAAGAAGTTTTGCTTAGTGGTAACAACTTGAGTGACAGTTCGTTCAGCCAAGAGGATGCTGTGCTGCCTGGAATATCTCACTGTTGTAAAGGCCTTGGACCATGACACACATTCTGACATTTGCTGGACAAGCAGTGTGTGGTGCTGGCACCAGGCCTGCATGGCAGTTCCTCAGCAGGTGCCTTTCTTTCTCCCTTCTCTTCTCTAGGCAAACATGCAGAAGACATATTTGGTGAGTTGTTTAATGAGGCTAACAACTTCTACATCCGAGCAAATTCTCTTCAGGACAGAATTGATCGCCTTGCTGTCAAAGTCACCCAGCTGGACTCTACAGTGGAGGAGGGTAGGTAATTGCATGTAGGCAGTGAACTACACAAGATGTCACCAGGACAGTAATTAACAGCTCCAGCTGGGCAGCACACTGCCATTTATCTTGTCTCTTCTGGAGGAATGGGAAGGGAATGCCCTGTAACACTCAGTTAATTAGTTTTTTTTTTTTTTTTTAAATTCGCATCTTGTCTACTTTAGATGTCATGCTCTTGTTTTAAAAAGTTGCAGATGTTACTTTTGAATTCAGTAATAGTAAATAGTCTTAGGACAGTCTTATTTTAATTGAGATTTGAAATTTTATTTACAGATTAAAAAATAAAATTTTAATAGCTATTTGGTCTGTTCAGATAAGGAATTTGTAGTATCTCTTAAAGAAGGTTTATTTTCTTTTTTAATTATGTGTCTCTCAGTATGTCTGTGTGTGTGTGTATTGAAAGCCCTAGAGCTGGAGTTACAGGCAGTTGTGAGCCACACAGTGTGGGCGCTGGGATCTAAACTCAGGTCCTCTGCAAAAGCACTAAGTGATCTTACCTGCTGTGCTATCTCTGAGGCCCCAGTTTCTTGATCTTAATTATTTACTTTGTAAATATGCACCACAGCTGAGTTTTAGATTGTGTTTCTTGTGAATTTTTTTTTCGGCTCCTAGAATTGGATGCTTATGGTAACTCTACACTGGAAACGATGAATAGATTAAATTATATGAAGTTCCAGGGAATGTGTCATATCTTTAAACTCCTTTTCCAGGTACAGTTTTACTATATTGTTTTTGTCGAAACAAATATTAACATTGCAAAGACCTTTACCTAAAAGCTAAGGAATGTGAGTCCCTTCTTTGGGTTGTTACTTTATAGGTGACATCACGGAGGATATGTGAGTTATGGTTTTGATAATCTAGTGGGGGAGGACAAAAGGGACCAGCTTGGAAACCTAAACGAGTTGTCAAGTCGGATGAGTTAAATACAGTGTAAAAGTCATGGGGAAAAGCAAGAAGGCTCACCGTTGAGTGCTTTCTTAGCTCAGTTTTGTTTCCTAGGTCAAGGTGCTTATTGTGTGGGTCATAGGCGGAAAAACTCATGGTCTCTCTTCCCATCAATGTCAGAGATGCTCAGTGTGTTGATCCCATTTATGTATTGCTCTGTGCAGGTATTTCACTCAATCTGGTACTGATGAAGTTTCTCCTAAGACACCCGATCTGTGCACACCTGCTATCGGTTCAGTGTGCAGTGTCTGGGAGTGTTCCTTAAACAGCCACAAATGATCCCCTGGTCCAGTGAAATACTTGTGTTTTCACAAAAGAAAACAAAGCTATAATTTGACCTCATGTCAGAGAAAACGAGTCTCTTAGAAGAAGGAAAACACATTCTGTTTAATCAGGGTCTTAAAGGAGCAACATACGCTGTCATTTCAGCGCTAGCAATGGCTCATTAAGAGCACTTGAGGCTCTTGCAGAGAACCAGAATCAGTTCTCAACTTCCTCACTGAATGGCTCACAATGGCCTGTACTCTAGTTTCAGGGATACAGTGCCCTTTTCTGACCTCTGCTGGCACTGCACACACCGCTTAGGCACGTGCACCTAAAATGAACCTCTGTTTTAAAATGCAAGTGTTGGGTCATTCTGGGAGATGTTTATGATTCTGAGTGAAATGATGGTAACTTAACGTGGGGGATTTTCTCTCAATAGTCTCACTACAGGATATCAACATGAAGAAAGCTTTCAAAAGCTCCACCACCCAAGATCAACAGGTAGTTTCCAAGAACAGCATTCCCAACCCTGTTGCTGACATTTACAACCAGAGTGACAAGCCTCCGCCTCTGAACATTCTCACACCATACAGGTATGGCTCCCTCACAGCTTCCCCACAGCCTTTACAGTGGAGATAGATGGACAGAGGTAAAAATGTGCTGATGTGGTGAGTGGGACCACCCTTGAGGGCTCCTCTGAGTTACAAAAGAACATTTTGAAAATAGTTAACTGCTACATCATACCCAATGACATGAGCCATTGCTGTAGGATTGTTGGGGTTGGTAAGTGTAAGATTCATACTAGGAGAAGTGTGAGTTCTGATTTTCACACTGAGACATGGATATCTTTAGCGCAAGTGGTACTTTATGGCACTGGAATGGCATAAGTATGCCATTCCTTATGATCAATGTTAGCTGGAAAGAAATGGTAAAATCCCTGCCCCAGCGCTCTCTGCCCCGCACAGACATCTGTTCTTTTGTTGCTTTGGTGGTCTTTTGGTGATCGGACACATCAGAGACAGACTCCAAGAGAAAAATAGAAAAGCAAAGCAGTAGGAAGAGTCCATCTGCGCACACTCTTACAGGCACTGAGTGTTCTTCCCATCACCACGGTATTTTCTTTTCTTACCTCCTGTCATCACCTTTGGATCTTTCTTTCTCATTCTTACTGTCCCCTTGTCCTCAGTGCTGGGCCTTGTCCCTCTGCCTCTGTCCTTCTCCTCCCCTCCCCTCCCCTCTGTGAATCTTAACTTCCTCAGCATCTGCTGGACACAGTGATGGAGGCCAGTAGTGTATAGTCAGGGCTGCAGCTGAATGTCTGTGACAGACAAGGCACACAAGTTGCCATCCAGGGCCATTTGGTTCTTCTCAGAAGGGTCCAGGCGCTTGGTCTGTTTGGAACTCACCTCCATTATAGGATGGAAATGTCTCCTTCTCTTTCAGCTGGACAGAGGGATTCTATTCTCTCAGACAAATGTGCATGCACCCTGGAAACTGACAGGAATTGGGCAACGTGCCTCAGCTTCAATGAGATAAACATACTTTCCTAGAATTTAGAGCACACACATTTAGAACTAAGAAGTATGTGAATAGAAACCTCTTTTTTTCCACTGATTTGTGGTGGTGGTGGTGTTCCTTTGTTTTGACATAAATTTTTCCCTGTCTGTGTATATTTAACTGACTTTGCCTTTCTTATGTGCGTATATAACTTAGTGGAATACGGATAAAAAAGTAAATCTCCTGATTTAATTTTTTTTTTGAGACAGAATTTCTCTGTGTAGCCCTGGCTGTTCTAAAACTAGCTTTGTAGACTAGGCTGGTCTCGAACTCACAGAACTACCTCTGCCTCCTGAGTGCTAGGATAAAAAAGGTGCACCGTCACCACCCAGCCCTCCTGATTTGATTTTGAACATCATAACTATTCCAAACATTAAAAAACAAATTTTTAATTCTTCCACTTTTTTTTCCCTTAAGAGTAATGGAAAGCATTGTTAAAAGATTCTATTTTTATTTTTGATTATATATCTGTGTGTATGGGCCCAAGAGTGCAGTGTCCTCAGAGGCTGGAAGAGGGAAGTAGTTATAGGCAGCTGTGAGACACCTGAGATCAGGTCCTCTGGAAGAGAATTTGGAGCTTTTAGCTGCTGAACCATCTCTCTAGCCCCTTGAGGAGTGGCGTTGATTCCTGTTACAACCTTGAATTCATAGTGGCTATGTTACTATTGGCTAAATAATAAGGGAGTGATTACATAATGACTTGAAATACTGTTTAGACTGTAGTAATCTTAGCAGTACTTAAAACTGACATAGTCACAGGGAATGAAGTTTCTTGAAAATGCACTGTGTGCTTCTGTTGAGTCTACATACTACAACCTCTTGCCTTCTTTTCAAATAGTGCTGAGTAAACTAGGACAGAGCACTTACTAGGTGTTTTAATTATTATTTTTTATTTTATTTTTATGGTAACTGTTTTGAGGTTCCCAGTACAATAGTGTACACTGAGCATCCAGCTGCCTCTATTTGTAGCTTACTGTTGGAATAAACCAAGTAGTTTCTTAAATACATAAGTTATTGAAACTAGATATTTGTGAGTTGGGGGGAATTTTCACACTTGCTTTGCACTAGTTATCTCTCAGTTTATAGGATTTTAGTTATTTGCTTTTGTTCATGTTTCCATGTTTTTCCAAATAAGGAAGTTTAGGGTATAATACATAAAATGGTTAGAATGTCTTGTATAAGTATTAGGATCCAAAGAGTTAAATACCTCCCAACAAAGGCCACTAACAATCTTTCTCATCCGACTTTGACTGCCTTGGTCCATAGAGATGATAAGAAGGATGGGCTGAAGTTCTACACAGATCCCTCTTACTTCTTTGACCTCTGGAAAGAAAAGATGCTGCAGGACACAGAAGACAAGAGGAAGGAGAAACGCCGTCAGAAGGTGCGTGGCCCAGTGGGATGCACTCACCAGTGTGTGGAGACTTGGGTCCTTTGCTCAGATTGTGGAGGTATTACATCTAGTGCTCAGGTTTTCTCAGGGTGCCCTCTTTTCACATGACAATACTGACATGTTAATCTATCACAGCAAGTCTATTTTAAATAAATATGACATGATGTGTTCTACAGCATTTGTAGCCTCTAACAAAAAAAGCCTTAAGTTTGGTTCTGACCATGTTTCATAACTCCTCTAGAGCTTCATAGCACAGACAGAGTGCTTTGTCTTACTCACCTGTATGCTGCTGGTGTGTCACCTCACTGTGGCTGAGAACTTGATGTTTGTGAGAGATTGGGAAGCATGAGTAACTGTGCTTTCAGAGATACCCATATAGAAATGGTTCTCCCTCTGAGGAGACTGGTAGTAAAAAACAGGAGGAATGCAAGTGAGCATGCTTAGAAACAGCTGTCCTACATACCATCCTGGAAGGACAAGGTGGCTTGTTCAGGATCAGGGACTTACACTCAGAAACTTGTTCCTTGGGCTAAGAGGTTAGACCTACCTCATTGAGAGGAGTGATTTTTATATGTGAACTGTGAACTGTGTTCAGAAATCAATCCCCTAGGCCATGATTTTAATCCCAACGTGGGGAGACAGAGGCAGGTGAACCTCTGAGTTCAAGGACAGTCTGGTTTACGGAGCTAGTTCCAGAACAGCCAGGGCTGTTATGAAGAAACCTTGTCTAAAAAAACCAAACAAACAATATAATACCTAAACAACTACCCAGCTTGCTTAGCAAATACTAGATTGGAAGAAATACTTATCATCACTCTGTGGATGGTCTTGAGGTTTGAAGCATTTTGATATATTGGCCTAATTGGAGTGAGAGTTGATGAATAAGGCTAGAAATAGGATTTAGGAACAAGAGGTGTAGCTCAGCTTCAGAGCACCTGATTGGTATGTGTAGGTCTTGGCTTCACTTCTCAGCACTGACAGAAGAAGGAAAAGGAAAAGAAGAGAGGAGACAGAGCTGGCAGAGAGGAGGAGGCCCAGACTCTGGGCCAGGTTTATAATATTTGTGTTTGACAGCACTCTTCTCGGACTCATTGTGTGCACAGAGGAACTGGAGAATCTGGAAAGAACTTCTGAAGTTTACAGACAATTCAAGCAAAGAAGTTTAAGGGCATTGTTCTCTAAGCACCATACCTTCCATTGTAAAGGGCAAACCCTAGGGCCTTCAAGGGGCCTGTCCATGGACACTTTCCTTCCCTTCCAAAGGGTTCTTTTCAGGAGAGAATTTTCCCTCTGAAAATTTTATTTGTTTTTGTTTGTTTAATGTATATAGATGTTTTGCCTGTATGTATATCACTTGAGTGCCTGGTGTCTGCAGAGGTCCAAAGAGGGCATCAAATTCCCTGGAACTGGAGTTACAGATGGTTGTGAGCTGCCATGTGGGTGCTGGGAATGGAATGCAGGTCCTCTGGAAGAGCAGCCAGTGCTCTAACCACTGAGCCATCTTTCCAATCCTGAGTATTTACTGACCAATAGCCTGTTGGAAGAAAATTCTTTTTGTTTTTACTCATATGGGTTTATAAGGATATTGCTCTGTGTGTGTGTGTGTGTGTGTGTGTGTGTGTGTGTGTGTGTATATATGTGGGTTAAATAATCTACATATAAGGAAAGAGAAAAATAAAAATCTAGCATCTATAAATGAGGGAATTTATGTGAAACTTGTCTTTTGGAGTCAGACTTAATTCACTTAATACCCGAATTTCCAGCCGATCCATTCATCCTCACTCTTTGTAGGTGAATTCAGTTTGTTGTGCATATGCCTGTTTTCCCACTCTTCCATTGACAGGCAACAATTAGTGTGAGCAACATTGCAGTAAAGGAGGAACCATCTCTGCAATAGATTGACTTAGAGTCCTTTGAGCAAATCCCTGTAGCTGGTCTGGTTTGGGTTTTGGAGAACCGCCATATTGTTCCACTACATGTGGGATTTGTGATTACAGGTCCCTTCTCTCTGTCACACAGGCATTGCTTTTCCTAGTGAGTGCTTCCCTGGCTGAGTTGAGACAGATGCTGGGTGTAGCTGTCATCTGTGTTTTCCTAAGAATGTATTTTCAAGGCTCCCTCCTTTAGTCTGTGAATTTTCATGTCCTTAAAGGCCAGTCAGGTAGAGCACATTTTCCGTGTGTTATGTGGGGGTCTTACTCCTAGGTGTGCATATGTTAAATCATCCCTACCCCCAGAAAGAAAGCAGTTTGATCATGGTGAATGATCTTTCTGATGTGTTCTTTTTTTATTTGTTTATTTTATTTTAAATACCAACCACAGTTCCTCCTCCTGCTTCTGATTAACCTCTCCCTCGCAACCCCATCCACTCCACAGAGAAGGTAAGGTCTTCCATAGGGAGTCAACAAAGTCTGGCTGGCATATCAAGTTGAGGCAGGACCAATCCTCTACCCACTTCATCATGACTGAACAAGGTATCCCACCATAAAGAATGCCCAAAAGCCAGTTCATATACCAAGAATAAATTCTAGTTCCACTACCAGATGTCTCACAAACAGACCAAGCTACATAGTTATCACCCACATTCAGAGGGCTGAGTTTGGTCCCATGAAGGTTCCCAGCTGTCATTCCAGAAGTAGTGAGCTCCCAGTAGCTCCTCTCAACTGTCTCTGTGGGTTTCCCATCATGGTCTTGACTAATCCCCTAACCTCACCCCCACCCCTGGACTCATATACTCCCTCCTCCCTCTCTTAAGCTAGACTCCAATAGCTCCACCCAGTGCCTATCTGAGGATCTCTGCTTCTGCTTTCATCAGTTACTGGATGAAGATTCTATGATGACAAGTAGGGTAGTCACCAATCTGAATACAAGGGAGTTCAGTTCAGGCCAGTTCACAGAACCCTCTCCACTATTGCTAGAAGTCTTAGCTGGGCTCCTCCTTGTGGACTCCTGGAAATTTCCCTAGTACCATCTTTTTCCCTAACATCATAATGCTTCCTCTATCAAGATATCTCTTTCATTGTTTGCTCTCTTGGTCCTTTCCCCAACTCAACTATCCCATTCCCTCATGTTCTCACCCTCCCCCCATCACATTCCCAACCACTCTACCCCCAGTTTACCCAAAAGATCTTATCCATTTCCCCTTCCTAGGGTGATCTATGTGTGTTCCTCTTAGGATCCTCCTTGTTACTTAGGTTTTCTGAAGTTGTGGATTGTAGTCTGATTCTCCTTTGCTTTACATTTAATAACCCCTTGTGAATGAGTTACATACCATGTTTGTCTCTCTGGGTTTGGGTTACTTCACTCAGAATGATTTTTTTTCTAGTTCCATTCATTTGCCTGCAAATTTCAAGATGTCATCTTCTTTTTTTTTTTTTAATTGCTGAGTAATACTCCATTGTGTAAATACTCCATTGTGTAAATGTACCACTTTTTTTTTTTTTTTTTTTTTTTTTTTTTTTTTTTTTTTTTTTTTTTTTAATTCTATCCTTCAGTTGAGGAGCATCTAGATCTAGTTTGTTCCCAGGTTCTGGCTATTAACAATTACAAATAATTCTGCTATGAACATAGTTGAGCAAGTTTCCCTGTGGTATGTTTGAGCATCCTTTGGGTATATGCTTAAGAGCGGTATTGCTGAGTTTTGAGGTAGAATGATTCCCAGTTTTCTGAGAAGTCACCATACTGATTTCTAAAGTGGCTGTGCCAGATTGACTTCTACCAGCAGTAAAGGCATGTTCTTGTTACTCCACAGCCTCTATAACATAGGCTGCCATCAGTGTTTTTTGATCTTAGCCGTGCCAGATTGACTTCTACCAGCAGTAAAGGCATGTTCTTGTTACTCCACAGCCTCTATAACATAGGCTGCCATCAGTGTTTTTTGATCTTAGCCATTCTGACAGCTGTAAGGTGATTTCTCACCATCACTTTTATTTCTTTGATAGCTAAGGATGTTGAACACTTCCTTAAATGTTTTCTGACCATTTGAGATTCTTCTGTTGGTAATTTTCTGTTTAAATCTGTACCCCATTTTTTAATTGGATTATTTAGGATTTTGATGTCTAGTTCCTTGAGTTCTTTATATATTTTGGAGATCAGCCCTCTGTTAGATGTGGAGTTGGTGAAGATATTTTCCCATTCTGTACGCTGCTGTTTTGTCTTATTTACTGTGTCCTTTGCCTTGCAGAAGCTTCTCAGTTTCAAGAGGTTCCATTTATTAATTGTTGCTCTCAGTATCTGTCCTACTGGTGTTATATTTAGGAAGTGGTCTCCTGTGCTGATGCATTCCCACATTCTCTTCCCTCAGGTTCAGTGTAACTGAATTTATGTTGAGGTCTTTGATCCACTTGGACTTGAGCTTTGTGTATGGAGATAGATAAGGATCTATTTGCATTCTTCTTCATGTTGACATCCAGCACCATTTGTTGAAGATATTTTCTTTTTTCCATTGTGCAATTTTGGCTTCTTTGTCAAAAATCAGGTGTTTTTAGGTGTGTGGATTAATGTCAGGGTCTTCAGTTTGATTCTATTTACCCATGTGTCTATGTTTATGGCAATATCAATCTGTTTTTATTACTGTAGTTCTATAGTAGAGCTTGAAGTCAGGGATGGTGATGTCTCCAGAGGTTACTTTATTGTACAGATTTGTTTTGGTTATCCTGAGTTTTTTGTTTTTCCATATAAAGTTGAGTATTGTTAATTTGAGGTATGTGAAGATTGTGTTGGGATTTTGATGTGGATTGCATTGAATCTATAAATTGCTTTTGTTAAGATTGCCATTTTGACGTTGTTGATCTACCTATCCAAGAGCATTGGGAGATCTTAACATTTTCTGATATTTTCTTCAGTTTCTTTCTTCGAAGACTTAAAGTTGTTGTCATACAGGTCTTTCACTTGTTTGGCCAGAGTTACCTCAAGATATTTGATGTTATTTGTAGCTGTTGTAAAGAGTGATGTTTCTTTTTATTTCTTTCTCAGCCCTTTTATTATTCATATATAGAAAGGCTACAGATTTTTTTAATTTAATCTTGAATCTCATCACAATACTGAAGGTGTTTATCAGTTGTAGGGGTTCCCTGGTAGAATTTTGGGGATCACTTATGATACTACCATATCATCTGCAGATGGCTAAAGTTTGATTTCTTCCTTTTCCATTTGTATTCCCTTGATCTCCTTTTGTTCTCTTACCGCTCTAGCTAGAATTTTGAGTGCTATATTAAATAGATATGAGAGAGTGGAACACCTTGTCTTGTTCCTGATTTCAGTGGAATCGCTTTGAGTTTCTCTACATTTAGTTTGACGTCTGTTGGTGTGCTGTATATTGCCATATATAGGTATGACCCTTGTATCCCTGATCTTTCCAAGACCTTTATCATGAAGGGGCATTGAATTTTGTCTAAGGCTTTTTCAGCATCTAGTAAGATGATTATGTAGGTCTTTTTTTTCTTTTAGTTTGCTTATATGGTGGATAACATTGGCAGATTTTCATGTGTTGAACCATTCCTGCATCTTTGGGATGAAGCCTACTTCATAATGGTGGATGACTTTTTTCTTTTTCTTATTTTGCTATGTTCTTTGATTTGGTTTGCCAGTGTTTTAGTGAATATTTTTGCATCAATGTTCATGAGAGAGATTGATCTGTAATTCTCTTTCTTTGTTGCATCTTTTCATTTTTGTATGGTTTGAATATCAGGGTAATTGTAGCCTTATAAAAAGAGTTTGGCAATGTTCCTTCTGTGTCTCTTGTGTGAAACAATTTGAGCAGTACTGGCATTCACTCTTTTAAAATTCTGGTAGAATGCTGCACTTAAACCATCTGGCCCTAGGTTTTTGTTTTTGTTTGTTTGTTTTGTGTGTGTGTGTGTGTCTGTGTGTGTGTGTGTGTGTGTGTGTGTGTCTGTGTGTGTGTTTGTTTGGGAGACTTTTTAAATGACTTTCTATTTCCTTAGGGGTGATCAGTCTATTTAAATTGTTTTTCTGATCTTGATTTAATTTTTGTATGTGGTACCTATCCAGAAAATTGTCCATTTCTTTTAGATTTTCTGGATACTACATACAAAAACTTGGAGCACAGGTATTTTTTGTTTGTTTGTTTATTATTATTATTATTATTATTATGAATAAAGAAGTCACATTTTCTATCCCTGTACATCCTTAATCAAGGTCCCTTCCCCCTCCCACCACATCAGGTCATTCTTTCTTCTTCACATCTCCTCATCCCTCCCATGGGCAGGTGGTCCCAAGGTCCCCCTGTCCCAATATTGCTTAGTTCAGCCTCCACTCCTGGCAAATCCAGTTTTCTCTCCCCAACATCAAGACTGAGTCAGATGATCCTCTAGGGGGAGTGGGATCCAAGGAGTCAGTCCAAAGTGTTTCCGGGAGCACAGGTTTTTGAAGTATGACCTAGTGATTCTCTGGATTTCCTGGGTGTCTGTTGTTATGTGTCCTTTTTCATTTCTGATTTTGTCAATTTGGATATTCTCCCTTTCTGCCTTTTGGTTAGTTTGGCTATGTATTTGTGTATCTTGTTGATTTTCTCAAAGAACCAACTCCTTGTTTCATTGTTTCTTTGTATTGTTCATTTTGTCTCTATTTTATTGATTTCAATTGTCAGTTTTATTATTTCTTGTTGTCTACTCCTCCTGGGTGAGTTTGCTTCTTTTTGTTCCAGAGCTTTCAGCTGTGCTGTTAAGTCACTTGTGGGTTTCTCCAACTTCTTTATATAGGCACTTAGTGCTATGAACTTTCCTCTTAGCATTGCTTTTATACTGTCCTATAAGTTTGGGTATGTTGTGCCTTTATTTTCATTGAATTCTAGGATGTCTTCAATTTCTTTATTTCTTCCTTGACCTAGTGGTGATTCATTTCAGTGTTGTTCCATTTCCATGTGCTTGCAGGCTTTCTGTAATTTGTGTTGTTTTTAAATTCTAACTTTAATCTATGGTGATCCAATAAGATAAAGAGGAAAACACCAATGTTTTTGAGATTTGTTTTGTTACTGACTATGGGGTCAAATTTGGAGAAGGTTTTATAGGGTGCTGAGAATAAGGTACATTCCTTAGTGTTTGAGTGGAATATTTTGTATATATCTATTAAGTCCATTTGAGTTATAACATGTTAACACCTTTATTTCTCTGTTAAGTTTCTGTCTGGCAGACCTAGCCTTTGATGAGAGTGGGGTGTTGAAGTCTCCCAGTTCTAGTGTGTAGGGTTTGATGTGCAATTTAAGCTTTAGTAATGTTTCTTTTACAAATGTGGGTACCCTTATATTTGGGGCATAAATATTCAGAATAGAGACTTTATCTTGATGGATTTTCCTGTGATGAATATGAAATGTTCTTCTCCATTTCTTTTGATTAATTTTAGTTTGAAGTCTATTTTGTTAGATATCAGGATGGCTACACCAGCTTGTGTCTTAGGTCCATTTGATTGGAAAATACTTTTCCAACCCTTTATTCTGAGGTAATGTCTGTTTTTAAGTTGAGGTATATTCCTTGTATGCAACATGTATGGATCCTGTTTTTGTACCCATTTTGTGTCTTTTTATAGGCAAATTGAGTCCATTGATGTTAAGAGATATTAATTAAGAGTGATTGTTAATTCCTGTTATTTTTTGGTTTTGTTGTTGTTAGTAATATGTGTGTGTTTTCCTTTTTTTGGGATTTCCTGCTGTGGGATTATCTATTGCCTGTGTTTCATGGATGCAGCTAACTTCCTTGGGTTGGAGTTTTTCTTGTAGTACTTTGTGCAGTGCTGGATTTATACGTAGGCATTGTTTAAATCTGGTTTTATCATGGAATAGCTTGCTTTCTTTGTCTAAAGTGATTGAAAGGTTTGGTGGTTATAATAGTCTGGGTTGGTATTTATGGTCTCTTACTGTCTGCAAAATGCCCAGGACCTTCTGGCTTTCAGAGTTTCCATGAGAAGTTGGGAGTAATTTTGATAGGTATTCCTTTAATTGTTACTTGATCTTTTTCCTTTGCAGTTCTTAATATTCTTTCTTTATTCTGTGTGTTTAGTGTTTTGATCATTATGTGGCAAGGGAACTTTTGTTGTTGGTTCAGTCTATTTGGTGTTCTGTAAGCTTCTTGTATCTTCACAGGCAAGTCCTATTAGGTTGGGAAAATTTTCTTCTATGCTTTTGTTAGATATATTTTCTGTGTCTTTGAGCTGGAATTCTTCTATTCTTCTACCCCTGTTGCTTAGGTTTAGTCTTTTCATGTTGTCCCAGATTTCCTCAATTCTTTGCTTAAGAATTTGCTGGATTTCACACTTTCTTTGATGAATCTGTTTCCTCTATTGTGTCTTCAGCACCTGAGATTCTTCTATCTCTTGTATTCTGCTATGTTTGCATCTGTAGTTCCTATTCATTTACCCAGATTTCCATCTCCAGAGTTCCTTTGGTTTATGTTTTCTTTACTGCCTCTATTTCAGTTTTCAAGTCTTGGACTTCACCTGTTTAATTGCTTTTTCTTTGCTTTTTTTGTCTCTTTTTAAGGGACTTACCATTTTTTTCAAATTTTTTTGTTTGCCCTTCCCTTCATTTCTTTAGAAGAAATTTTCACTTCCTTTTATGGTCCTCTGTCATTTTCATAAAGTCATTTTTTTTCTGCTTCATTTGCATTGGGTCCTGCTGTTGTAGAACCACTAGTTTCTCGTGGTGTCATATTGCTGTTTGTGTTGTTGAATGTATTCTTACACTGCTGTCTACCCATCTGGGTTTGAAGTGATTATAGATACAGATGGTGATTCTTCCTCCAATCCATGCAGTTGGAACCTGTGCTTCTTGGGCTGTTCTTCCTACAATCGGGTGCCGAGTGGGGGTAGAGCTGCTGATCCCACATGAATGGATGGTGGGGATGGGATAGTGGAGGATGTTCATGGGTTTAGGGGATAGGGTGAGACTTGGGTTACAGGGTCCAATGGGTGGCGGGGTGGAGGAGGGATCTGGCAGCAGAAGTCTTACCTGCCAGCAGGCTGCAGGGGCTGTGGTGGGTGAGGGAGGTTTGTGTGTTTTTGAGTTCCATTTGCAAAAGCATTTTACTGAAAAGTTTTGTCTCTGATAAGGGAATTGGCCTATACTTTTTTGTTGCTGTTTTATCTTTATCCCATTTTTGTATCTGGGTGACACTAGCCCTGTACAGAACATTTAGTGGCACTTCTTCCTTTCTCGTCTAGGAGACAGTGTCAGAAGCTTCCCTGTTAGCCCTGTAACTGCCTCACACAAGTCAGCACTGACTATGGCAGGCACCTAGACTTTGTGAGATTATTTTTTTCTTTTTTATTATTGTTTCAATGTTGCTTTTTATAAAGGGTAAGTAGTTTTTATCCTCTTTGCTTAATTTTGCTATGTCCTAGGCATCTAGAAATGCACCCATTTCTGCTGCTTACTGTCTTACTCTAGCCCAGAGAGCTTCTGGACTTTGTGTTCTGTCCCTGAACTTCCCTTTCTTTCTCTAAATCTATTCATTTGGGTCTTTGTTTGGATTCTTTTTGTTGCTATCTCTAAGTGTAAATCTTATTTATCTTTCCAAATAACCAACCCTTTTGTTGAATTTTTTAAAAATTTATTTCTTTCTCCCCTGATGTCTGTTCATGTGCTGATGGGTTTTTGTTGTTGTCCTTATTTTTTTAAGGTTCTAAAGCATGTTGTTAAGTTTGTATTTCAAATCTCTCATATTTTTAAGATGTGGGCAGTTCACGTTTATATGGCTGCTTTCATTACATCATGGGTTCCTTTAGTTTGTATTCTTCATTGTGAAAGTGTTTCTCCTTCCATGATTACTGACAGTTTTCCTGGATATAGTAATCTGGGTTAGCTGAATAAGGGCATTATGAGGTGGGGGTCAGTAAGGACAGGCAGCAGATGTGATGGATGGACTTCAGGAGTTCAGGGTTTTCCTTAGAAGAACTCCTTAGGCTAGGGTAGGAAGCTGTGTTACATAGTCTGGGGATTCTGATGCAGGTCGATGTACTTGAGATATGATTTATTACCTTTAATATTTAGCATTAATGGCCTTTGTGTGTGTGACTCTATCTTATATGCATGTTACTGGATAGAACTGAAGGCTGAACCTTTGTGAGGAAATAACACTTTTTACCTAAATATGTCAATATGTGCCTCTTAAGCAGCAAGAGTGATAGTTGTTAAGTGTTTTTAACACTGTGGCTCATAATTATGGGGCAAATTGGCTTCACATTGAAACTCTCTTCCCCTTTTTTCTTTTTGATTTTTAAAGTACACGAGTGGGGCTGGAGAGATGGCTCAGTGGTTAAGAGCACCGCCTGTTCTTCCACAGGACCCGGGTTCGATTCCCAGCACCCACATGGCAGCTCACAACTGTCTGTAGTTCCAGTTCCAGGCAAACAAACAAATAAATAATAAATAAATAAAGTTTAAAAAAAAATCTTTTAAAGTACACGAGTAATATAGACATATTGGTTGGCTATGATACAGCCAAGTTGAAGGTAACAAAGGCACATCCTCTTTTGAGGACCTAGCATTGCTTAGCAGTCTTGTGAACATCTTTTCATTCCTTTAGGCCATGTCTAAAGGCATGCATACATATGTGGTACAGCATTCTATATATGTAAAATCATACCAGGCATGATTTACGCACACAGAAATTATTAGCATACAATATTCTGAACTACATATTCTCCATAAACTAGCTACTCATTACCAAGCTGAGGAATGGATATTGATTGTAAATTGTACTCTTAAAGTGCCACAGTTGGATTCCTACAGCAGTAGAAGTAGTTTTTAGGATAAATTCCTAGAAGTTGAATTGCTGTTAATGAGGAGAAAACAAAGCAAGGTTTGGATGGTGCCATCATATCACCCCTGTCCCTTGAAAGCCTTAGTTTATACTGCTAGTGGGCCTCACCAACTTCTAATATTTGGTAGTTTGCTGATTATCCCATCTCACCTGTATCACCTCGTTTTATACCCTCAGTGCCCCATCTTACCTGCATCGCCCTCTTCATATCCTCCCCTGCATCACCCTCTTCATATCCTCCCCTGCATCACATCTCTTCATATCCTCACCTCATCTACATCATGTGTTCATTTTATGTTTTTGCTCTTTGTTCCAGAGCCTCTAAGCACCTCTGAAAACAATCCAGTCTGCCCACTGTCTTCTCACTGCTTTAAATTCCAAACAAGATGACATTTGGTATACATACATTAATACACATGTACATATTTAAATATGTGAAATTTACAAATACATAATATGCATGTCTGATATAAAATTTTATATAAAATATATCACATTAAAAATGTAGATACATTTATATTTTAGCACATGCTATAGAGACACTTGTTTATGGTAACTTGCAGGCTTTTTCTTCTGGAGTACAAGCTCTACAAAAAATTCTGTGTGTGTGTGTGTGTGTGTGTGTGTGTTTTTACATGTACCATTTGTGTCAACAGTGCCTGAATGCTGAGCATGGTTCGTGGGACATGCTTGCGTTTGAGGCATGGTGTGTGGATTTGATCGTTCAGCCAGCTTTTTTTGAATGTATCTCCTCTAAAGGTAAAGTGGTGTGGTGAGGTCCATAAGGGAGGGGGGAGCATACAACCTTTGTCAAGAGAGATCATAAATGCTGTGTAAAAAAGGAACAGAGGTGTAGATGCACAAAGAGGGTCTTACCTTGGAAGAGGGCTTGCATTGGACCACAGTGAGCATTGAGTGTGCCTTAGCTGACAAACAGGAATGGTACAACAATGACTTTGTGTATGAACAGGTAAGGTTTATCTGTGCACGTGTGCGTGCGTGCACATGCACCTTCATGTAGGGTATTCAGAGTATGTCAATGTGAGGATTTTTGTGAATGGTTTTACCACATACATCACATGAACAATGCAGATCTAGGTGTGAGCGTGTTAAACAGGCCATAACCCTAGCAAGTGAGAATCCCATCCCAAAGGCGAATAAGGTAAGCGCTATGATGGGAGTGAGGGCCTTTTGTTTCTTTAGAGACTCATTTTATTTCTGATGGACCTGGTGAACCCGAGGCATACGCTGTTTTCAGCTGGATATAAGCAAAATGAGAATGCCTCTTGTGCGTGCACCAGACTTGTTTTCTGTGCATTGAACTGCATCTAACCTGCTGTTTTCCTTTCTCTTCTGTCTTGGCATGCTTGCTTTCTTTTCCTGGACATCAGGAGCAAAAACGTGTAGATGGCACCACCCGTGAGGTGAAAAAGGTTAGAAAAGCCAGAAACAGGCGCCAAGAGTGGAACATGATGGCCTATGACAAAGAGCTTAGGCCTGACAACAGGTTGTCTCAGAGTGTGCACCACGGAGCATCCTCCGAGGGATCTCTGTCCCCAGATACTAGGTGTGTGCCTGTCACGGACCCTTTTTGCCATGTTTGAGCACCTGTATTTTGAGTTTGTGTGCCTCACTATGTCCTTAAAAATGACATCTATATTTTGCTTTCAAAATAATGCTTTGCAACAGTGCTGTTTGAAGATGGGTTATTTCGCATGTTTTTAAAACTTTAACTTTGCTCTGGGGTTAATCTGGAAGTAGAGTTTTAATGTGGATTCTGAACTTGGATGACTGTCAGTGACTCAAATTTTGCTTAGTTGTCCCTTACTGATTTAAAGTAGAATATTGAATTTCTCTTGTTCTTTGTCATCTAATTATGATCATAGGGTAGTAGTAACCCAGGAAACCTTCATTTGGAGACGACACAGACAACAGGCTTGATGTCCAGCTAACTCATCCTTCATTTCAGGAGGACTTCCTGCCGAGTGTTCCTTTAAAGCTAACTGAGCACCTTAGTAACACTGTTTCTTGCAGGTGAAAACAGTGATGTCATAAGGTCACATTTGTCACAAAGAGACTCAATGAGTGACTGCCCAGCCTATATTAACTTTGGTTTAATGTCTTGCTTCTGTTTTATTTAGTCATCATGATCCATTTGTCTGGTCTTTCAGACAAATCTCATTTACAAGTTAGAATTTAAGCCAGGTGCACAGATTAGTTGGAAGAGTGATCACCTGGCAGGTGTGAAGCCTGGGTGAGAAGCCTAGCGTTTCATAAGCCCAGCATGGTAGCACATGCCTCTAGTCCTAGTGCTCAGAGGTAGTGACATGATCAAAAAATCAGGGTCATCATGGGCCACCTACCTAAGGCCATCTTGGCATACATGAGACTCTGTCTTTAAAATAACAACAAACTGGCTGGAGAGATGGATCAGTGGTTAGGAGCACTGCCTGGTCTCCCAGAGGGTGCAGGTTCAAATCCTAGCACCCATGTGGTAGCTCACAACTGTTTGTAACTCCTATTCCAAGAGATCTGACACCTTCACACCAATGCAGATAAAGTAAAGTTAAATAAATTATTTTTTAAAAATAAACATTAAACATAACACCAAGAAAATGTCAAAAATAGCAAGAAACCAAGTGTGTACCTCATACTTGATTTCCTCCCCTTTGGCTCTTTCTTCTGTTTGCCTTTAAAATCTCAGAGCAGTCTCTGCCTACCCAAGGCAGAGTTTTGTCTCCGGTGTTTTGTCTCCAGTGTTTGCCTGGAGAAAAGTTTAGGGGTTGTAGACACCCAAAAGGCAACCTTTCTGTACAGCTGATACCCTAAGTATTCAGAGAACTCCAGAGACTTTGGGTTTTGGCTCACTGTTGAACTTCTGTGTGAGTTTATTGGTGTTATGGTCGTACTCCTAAGGTGAAGGAGTCCTCACTGCTGTCAATTTGTTGTTTTGACAAATAGCTTAGTTAAGATTTTAATTTTGCCACACAAAGCACTTACCCGTTTTCACTCAGTATATGTTTTGGTTTAAACACATGTAGATGGAAAACTTGTGATTTTTTTTTAACCCCTCACTTGAAGGCTTCTCACCCTACCTACCATCTGAGATGAGCTTTTGCCATACCTGGCATGATGCTGCTGGCCATTGAATCATTTGATACTTTGCTTGTATGCTCACATGGTCTTGTTAAGGTTCTGTTTCTCTTAGCTTATACAGAAACAGAGCTAAGTGAATCATTTTGTCAAAAATTGCTTTTGTCTCATTCTCTTTCCCATGCCTTATTCTTGGTGTAAGTAACTTACTAGCAAACATATCACAGTTCATCATTGGCATAGACTGAACTCCTCAAATCAATTTGGAAAGTTTGACTTATTTTATTAAAACTTAAGCCTTTTCTATTTTTAAGAAAATGTTTTATTTTTAGTTATTTGTATATATATGTATGTGACATTGTGTGTGAGTACAACTGGAGTTACAGAGGGTTTTTAACTGCTATGTGAGTGTGGGAACCAAACCTGAGTTCTCTGCAAGAGCAGCAAATACATTTAACTTCTGAGCCATCCATCACTCCAGCCCTAACATTTTCTTATTATAAAACAAAACATATTTATATCTGGGTATTACTAAGATTAAATATCCATCATGACGTCATCCAGAGATGCCATTTGCATTTTGCCGTATCTGTCTTTAGTCTTTTTCTGTATCTGTGTGTGGATTTTTTTATCTCTACAAAATTGGAATCATGCTGTACAATTTCCTTTGACTGCTTCTATTGTTGTTTTGCTGTTTGTTGTTTGTTTTGACACAGGGTCTCACTGGAGCACTGGGTGCCCTGGTACCAAGGAAAGTTTAATCCCAAATTTCATGGTGTGTCTATAAGGCAGTTGTATATACAAAGTATTTTATCTTAGCCCAGGTGAACTAAACTCAAGTTCTTCCCTCTTCTTACAGATTACTAGTCCGAGCTTGTCTCCTGCTGTGAGTTTTGGATGAGCAGTTGGTGGAATATTCTCTAGTCAGCAATTAGTACCTCTCCACATCCATTCTGCCTTAGTTTCTATCATCTGGTTTTGGTCCATGCTTAGTTCCGTGGCTTTGCTCACCCATCTCCCTACAAACCCTGGGGACTGATGATGTTACTACTAGGTGAACAGCTTCCTTCCTGCCTCTTTATCTTAATCCACCAGTTCTCTCTGCTGCAACACAGACTGACCATTGCAAATCTCCAGGATCACGCCCCTCACCACCACATTGGTAGTGTGCCTCATGACAACATCTGCCTACCCACAAAACATCCTCTGACTCCCCTCAGTCCCCCACCACAGCCTACTTGCTCCCCCCTGTTCACTGCTCCTTCACTCTTCACCTGCTCTGTCCTCTCTGTTTCTCTTGTTTTCGTCCTTCCTCAGGGTCCTGTCCAATAGAAATCTTACACTTTGCTGTTCCCATCAGTTGTGTGTCATCTCTGTCTCTGTCTTGTCACCCCCTTTGTCTTGGCTCCTTTTTACTATTTCTCAAATCTGCTTTCCAAGAATGGCATTCTCATTTGTATCATAGAACATGCTGTGTCCTGTCCCATGTCTCACTGGAGATGCTTCCTGCTTTGCTGGGTGACTGTTTCTTTTATAGAGTGTCACAGTGACGACTAATGTATTTAGCAGAGTGTGGATATCATCAATGACCCCATAGTTTAACATCTGTTTATACCTTTGAAATGCACTAAACCTGAGTACAGGACAGATAGCCTCTGGCCCTAAAATTTTGTAACTCATTTGCTAGCAGTTGGAAGAGTGGACTAGTCATCTTCACATACACATCATAATCTAGACCACAGCTCACAAACAGGGAGAGAAATAAGCTTTTGATTCTTATGCTGTAGTTCGGGAACAGAGGGAAGAGTGGATTCTTCTTGTCCGGTTGGAGAAACTACTCGCAGAAGTCCCAAAGGCAGACATGTGTTTGTATCTTCATTCCTGTTTCTGTGACATCCCCAGTGTATGTTTGCCTGTTTCCCTTCAGAGAGAGAAACACAAGCTGAATCCTAACAGGAACCAACAAGTCTATGTGAGAAAAGTCAGAACAAGAAGAGAAGAGTGGGAGAGGAGGAAAATGGGCATTGAGTTCATGAGTGACGCAAAGAGACTGGATCAGGCAGGGAGCGCGGAGGAAGCCAGGAGGCCCAGAGGGTTCGTCATTTTGCTTTCTTCAATCCCCAGCCCAAGTCAAGCCCTGCTTTATCATCCTGAGAGGGATGTACAGCCCCTGCTGATTGTCCTGTGACTCAGGCGAGAACGTGTGCCTCCTATTAACCTGCTTGTGGCTGCTGTGTATGCCAGTTCTTACCACCTCCCAGACTGTGCAGGATCCCATCACCAGTCCTTCCCAAGCAGCTCACTAACTCAAGGTCTTCTTTCCTTTTAGAGCTCTGTTGTGACGGCGTGCTTACTGTACAGGAAACCTGTCAGTGTTGCTTTTCCTTCTTTGAGTTAAACACATGTCTGACATTTAAGAAAAGTGCAGCTCACTATTGCATTCTGGACCCCACTTTCTCTTCTTGCCTGTAACATGTATCCAGTTCGCCTGCTGTTTACTTATATGCTGTCATGTTTTTTTGCCTCTGAAATTCTCTGTCCCTCTGAGATATTGTTTTTAAATGAAATGAGGTTTGACATATAGCATTGTCTTCATAAAGAAATACATTAAATGCTGCGAAAATGAGGCTCTGCTGGTTCCCATTTACTGGTCTAACTTATCAAAGCTTCAAATCTGAATCCCTGTAACGCTGAGGCTTGCTGCTAAAATAATTGTGTTGTACTTGGAAGCTCATGGGGCTGGACCTAGCTGATCACAAAAGAAATAAATGCCTTATCCTTGTGTACTAACAGTGCCGCTATTCATAGATATGCACCTGCCTCTTAGGGGGCATTTTTAAAACTTCAGTTTCTCTCACCTGTTCCTCTGAAATCAGGTCTCACACATCCGATGTCACCGATCAGTCCTACCCTGCTACTCCTAGCCATTCTGTGCAGTCACAGCCACTGACACCTTCCTGCACAGCTGGTGACACGCTGCTTCATGGAACCACAAACCAAGGCGCTGAGCATCAATACCGACCCTCATCTGCCTCAGCAAGGCACATGGCCCTGAACAGACCTCAGCAGCCACCGCCCCCACCTCCTCCCCAGGCCCCAGAGGGGTCCCAGGCTTCTACATCAGCATCAGTGGCTCCAGCTGACTATGGGTAAACTGCTCTTTGTGTTTATTGTTCTTAAATTTGTTTCTTGGTAGACTTGTTTACATAGAATATAGTCAAGAATGATTGGGCATACTGTCAGTTCTGACAGAGTCTGTGTCAAATAATCCAGGAGTAGAACCCTGCCACTGAGCATTTTCTTTTGTAGCCGTATCAGTGTGTTGATGTGTATTTTCCCCTGTTCCCCTGCTCACATATGGACTCTAAGCCAAGGCATCAATAAAGGTTAAAATGCCTATTTGAGAACCTGTCCACACCCTCAAGTTTCTCAGGGAGTGCTGGTCATAGATAATGAAAACATGTAATGTCACTCCTTGCCATTTATTCTCTGTCTCTGGACTCCTAGGGCATTCTGCCCAATACCTCTTGCTTTCTGATCTGTGGGTTGAATGTTTCCACTCTGTACAGACCCTTCCTAATCCTGTGTTAATCCATTTGAACCCCTCCTCTTTATTTGGGTAGGTCGTCTTTAGCTCTTTGAGACTTTGTCTTTAAAATGTTCCTTAATGTTTGCACGTGGGAAAGTTCAATATAGCAATGTGCCTTTTCCACCCGATCACTGGCCTTGCTTTCTAATTGTACCCACAGCCAGAACCAGGAGGCCACATGCTCTGGGTGTCCTCTTACGCCTTGGCTAAACTGGGATTACTTGAATGTGTTTTAAGGCTACATCAGGTACCTGGAGATCTTTGGTTCTGAAAACCATTGCCCTGTCTCTTGCTAAGGGTGTTTGACATCCCACTGGGTACCTTCACCTGGAGCTTCTCATCAGACAGGGCCAGAGAAGGCAGCATCCTCTCGAACCCTGTCTCCTTGGCCTCAGAGGCCTCATGAGATAAGACAAGGAACTACAGCCTTTGAGATGCCTGGTATGGAAAGGACACTAGCCTTTAATGGCTGTGTATGTAGTCTAGCCACCTATAGAATTTACCACACTTTTTAAATAATTGTTCTAGGTGCATTATAGTGCATTTTTTATTGTCATAATGAATAATGTAAAACTGGAAGAATTTGACTCTGAAAGTGGTCTCATGTTCCCTGCAGTGATTTATCCAGCAGGCAACAGCATCCTTTGTTCCTGAAAGGATCCTCTCTATAAGCTCTATTAGAACTAAAACAATCACTTATGTGACTGCATGTTATTGTTCCTTAGGATGGTTCCAGCACAGATGATTGAATACTACAACCCCTCAGGACCTCCACCACCTCCCCCTCCACCCGTGATTCCTTCAGCACAAACTGCCTTTGTCAGCCCCCTCCAGATCCCCCCATACCACCCATTTCCTGCCACAGCCAGTTCCACATACCCAGCCCCTTCTCACCAGCCCTCCACTGGGCTCCTGGCCACAGCACCGCCACCTCCAGGCCTTCCACCTCCTCCACCTGGTCCTCCTGGCCCCTCCTCACTTTCGTCTTCCCCGCTGCATGGTCCCCCTGTGGCTGAGGCAAAGTGCCCAGAATCTGCACAGCCACCCATAAGTGATGCAAGAAGTGACCTCCTGGCTGCCATCCGGATGGGTGAGTGTACACCTCATGTGGCAGTCTTCCTTTTGGAAGAGGCTGCTTTGGGACAGCTATACTGCCTTTGCTATACTGTAAAGAAAACTGTACATTTTGTCATTGTTACTTTCTTAATACGTTGGAGTTACAGGTAGCAGGAAACACATTATAATAAAAGTTAAAAGTTCAGAAAAGGTGCCCTTGACCAGAAACTAGAAATTAGACATCAAATGATAGATTAAGTAATAGGACATTTCCCTATTTGTACCACAAAAATACAGTGGATGATAGCAATGCAGCTAGCAATGGTTTTGTTTTCAACAAATCTCAGTGTACTCTGGACTCATCAGAGAAAATCCATGTGCTGAGCCAGTGCCTTCCAGCAATTATACAGCAGCATACACATTGTGCCAGGTAAAAGTCCTGCCCTTACCAACAATCCCCAACATAGAAGAGGTGTCATGTGCACTGTGTACACTCAGTACAGGGAGCCTGATTGACTGGCCTAGAGCATTCCAGGAAGACCTGTGTATAGCAGCATTCATCCATGACCAGTCAGAACCAGGGTATCCAGTGCAGTAACAGGCTCTGGGGTATTTAGAGAGCTTCTTGAGCCTTAGGGAACTGTTTAGCCTCCTGGCTATAGTTTGCAGGTCTTGGCTGAAAATAACTGAGAACAGTTACTGGTCTGCAACCTTAGGAACCTTCACTATTGAAATGTCCTTGACAGAGCTGGGATACAGCTGCTTCTATCTGAGCTCACTAATCAAGACAAAAATTCTCTCTCTGTCTCTGTCTCTCTCTGTCTCTGTCTCTCTCTGTCTCTGTTTCTCTCTGCCACCTATCACTAAAAACTTCCTCCAAGTACAGTGAATATCATTGATGTTTCTGAAAACCAGTATACCTTGAGGGGATGTATTCCCAGTCATGGGAAGAAACCATTTAGACATGCTTTTGTACACCTGTGGCTAGTCCAGTAGTTTCATAGCCAGAGACTACCATGTTCCAAAAGACCACTCTGTTCTTTGCTGATGCAAAGCTTGTAGATACAGGGATGGGAGCACTGTCCAGGTTGAGGTTTCCCAGAAAGGAGGCAAATGGGTCAAAGGATGCTTGGTCCTGAGCCATGGAAAAGGCCCCAGAAGATTGGTTTAGTGGTGGCGGCGCTTGGATAATGTTCATAGGGGAAATAGTAATGCTGTTTAATTATCTATGATAACTCTGCCTTTTTTTTTTTTTTTAGGAGACAATATGTTTTAGTAGTTTAAGAATGTTATGTCCCATGTAATTGTCCAGAGAAAAATCTCTGTCTCTCTGTCTCTGTCTCTCTCTCTCTCTCTGTGTGTGTCTGTATCTATATATGTGACACACTAAGAAAGCTTGTTCCAACATTGTCAGGACAACTAATAGGGTAATATTCTTCTCCTGATGTCACAACTGCCTAATAAATCTGAAATTCTGTCAAAGAGAAATGTTTAAATGGTCCAAGTTAAACCCCTGCATGATGTGTTCCAACACAGCTATGCAGAAGGTTTTATTTTGTTTCTGTTTACTGCAGTAGACTAAATGCACACATTCTCTCCCCCTCAGATGGCCACCACCTAGTAAACTCAGTAGAAATAGGGAGACATGTTTAGTTTTTCTTCACCAGGAGCTAGCAAAGAGACTCATTCTCCTCCCCACACTGTGTTTTCAGGAATCCAGCTGAAAAAGGTGCAGGAGCAGCGTGAGCAGGAAGCCAAACGGGAGCCAGTCGGGAATGATGTGGCCACAATCTTGTCTAGACGCATTGCTGTGGAGTACAGTGACTCAGATGATGACTCTGAGTTTGACGAGAATGACTGGTCCGACTGAATCACACAGGGCCAGACAGCAGGTGGACAGCACCGGTATGGAAGTGTGTTAGGAGCACATGAGATCTCTGCATTCACATAGTGGTATTACCCTGTAGCTTTAGTAACTTTTCTATTAACATTGTGCTATTGCTTCTGCACATCCTTCTGGATTTGTTGAGTACTTACTGTGTAATACTTAAGTGCCACTAAACACAGCATACCGTGCTGCACACCAGAAAATTCCCTTTAACTAGTGCATAATCCTGAAATAGCATCTCGCCTCTCTTGGCCATGAGTGTCTTCTCTCGTCCATCCTGATTTGGCAGACTTGCCATGTGTCTGTGGATCTGCCCAGTGTCAGTTCTTTGCAAGATGAGTGGCTGTGTATCACAGTGATGTCTTCCAGCCAGCAGGTGATAACTGCTTTACCATTTCTTTTCTTTGCAGGGTGATTTTTTCAGATAGAATTGGTTCTAGAGGGAAAGGTTTAACAAATCAGAATGAGACATTTCTCCATTTGGACTGTTGGCCTGGTGGCCTTTGAGGAAATGTGCATACTTGGCTTTCCTTGTCTGCATTATCCTGTCACTTTTGTTACTTTACACCTACAACAGAGGGCTCCCTTTTTAAGCAGGGCCCCCTGTGGGTACTGACATGGAAAGTGGCCACTAGTGACTTTTGCACAATGTTGCAAATGGAACTCACTGTAGTGGCCAGCCCTGATAATGTAGTCCCCAGTTAGCCAGGCCAGAGACAAGCTGCCCAGAGTCTGCAGAGCTTACATAGCAAAGCTGCCACATCTGGTCCTCTCAGCACAGATGAGATCCACACATTTCATTTCCTGGGATCCCTGCTCCTCTGTTCATCATTCAGCACCTCACCCCATGAGAGAGCATGATTCTTCACTTGCTGGACATATATGTATCTCACCTCCCTTGTTCAAAATCTTAGGAGCTTGGGTTTAGCTGAGGGATGCCACCAGCTGATCATAACCCATGGTGCTGTGGGTGGATTCACACTCAGTCTCTCAAACAGGGCCTTCACCTCCTCCTGAAGCATACTCTCATGTTGATGGCATGTTTTAATTCTAAAAAGTACCTCTGAAGATAAACTAGATACAGCCAGATGCTGTGACAGAGAACCCTGACTTCCCCATGGCTCTCTGATCCCTGGTATAGCAGGGGCTCTGACTCCAGGAGGACATTGTTAGCATTGCACTTGAAAGGACAACTGCTCATTTTAAATAAGTTTTGGGTATCCCAGAGCATGAAATACAGATAGGACCTCTTGAACAAGCTAGGATGCTGAATCTCCAAGGGTTCCTTAGGTGCACAGTTCAGATGGACTGCACTTGTTTGTGTAGCTCACTTTTGATGAAAAGAAGACTCTAGATCTGGGAGGAAGTTATGTCAGTTGTTGTGGAATGTCAGTGGGGTTGTAGTTCTTCATTTTTTTGTTTAAATTATTTTTTTCCCATATTTACCACTGCTCCCTCTCCCTTCCCTCCTTCTAGTCTCTCCCAGTTCTCCATCAGCCTCCCTTTACCCCATCACCTCATCCATTCCCCAAGGAGGGCAAAGAGTCCCATAGCAGGTCAGTTCAGTCTGGCATATCCAGTTGAGGTAGGTCCGAGTTCCTCATCTCAGTTTTAAGGCTGAGTTAGGTGACCCAAGCTACTGGGATCTCACTGGCTCTGAAATAATTGCTAAGGAACCTTCATGGAAAGGAACTAAATCCTCCAAAGGTAGATGATGGTCAAATAGTATAGGCAGTTTGTGGAGCCTCTTGCAGTAGGATCAGAGTATATTCCTGGTGCATGAACTGATATCTTTGAGCTTATTCCCTGAGTAAGGCACCTAACTCAGCCG
This sequence comes from Sigmodon hispidus, assembly GCA_004025045.1. Taxonomy (NCBI): domain Eukaryota; kingdom Metazoa; phylum Chordata; class Mammalia; order Rodentia; family Cricetidae; genus Sigmodon; species Sigmodon hispidus. Next base: position 68,075 of record PVIH01007366.1, read on the forward strand.
TAAAAGTAGATTTTGTTCATGAGTTTGGGGACATCACTCAGCTGCCCCCATCACTCTCTGTGTGAGTGGACAACTGTCCTCTTAAGCAGTCAACTTGTAACACCTACCAGTAATGGGTTTTAGTCACATCACATTTCACACTAAAAATCCATCTACAGCCCCCCCCCCCAATTCACTGCTTTGCTGTGTGTCCCAGTGCTCTCTGCTGCTGGCTGGACTGGCATGCATGTTGAATGCTCATCCTGGATCCTGTACACAGGTTGCCATTGCTGGGACTTGCTATTAGTAATTTTTAAAGAAACTTTTATGCTTCTTTCTCACTTTTACTCTTTTATGTTGACATCATCCTCACGACTTTGACATTTTGAATCTTTGTTATGCTTACAGGAAGAGATTGTTTTTTCTCTTATATTCCATGTGCTTTGTGGAACTCCAGAACTCATACTTGGTTGCACTCCTCCATTTGGTAGGGTCCTTATGTTCTCAGGGTGGAGGAAATGCATTAAAGCTACCAGCCATTATCAGGGCTTCTACGGATATCATATCATAGTGAAATTAGTAGCACTTTATCCACAAATGTTAACAAGCTTATCAGTTGTTGGTTCTCCTATAGTTTCATCACCCAGTTAGTTTTAGTTTGTTTTTATAGCTGGTGAGGAAGATTTTGCTTAATGTATTCTATAAGATTTGAAAGGCTGGAAAGTGGCTAAAATCCCATTTGGACTACCTTTAGAGCATCTTTTCAGCAAATATGGTCTAGTCTAGAATTTAAATCCAAGTTGCTTCTAATACAGTACAAAAGAGCACAAAGTCAAAAGTTTAAATTTTTGGTTTCTATTTTTTAAAAGTATCTACTAAAACAAATGAAGACAAACTTTCATAGCATATTTGATTTCTATAAATTTCATACTTAGAAATATAGTTATAAAATTTAAGATTGTTTTAAATTGTTCCCAGTGTTAGTGTTCCCTAAGTATTTTAGCTGAGTATCTGCCTTTTTTTTTTTGTTGTTGTTGTTTATTGTTTGACTCAGGCAGATGGATAGAAGGAAAGATGTATTATGGGGAGTGAGTGCGCAGCTGGATGGATGATAGGTAGGTGGGTGGGTGAATGAGTGACTTATTGAATAGGAGGGTGAGTGGATTACTGAGTGGATGAATGAATGAATGGGTGGTAGATAGATGAATCAAATGTAGGTGGATGCATGAATGGTTGTAGTTATAGATGGGTGTTAGACAGGATGCATGCATGGATAGGTGGTGGACAGAAGATGCCTGAGTCTGCACATCACTGCACTTCAGAACCCAAATGAGTGCACAGATAATGAGCTTCATTACTGAGATTTTATTCACTAAGATGACATTAGATGATGGATTTCATCCTCATACATTTTTAACATATCACAACTGTTGTGAGCACAGGATGAGGATCATGAAAGCTTTATAATATTTTAAGCAGAAAAGTGAGAAACATTTGAATCCCTGAAAGACTTCAAAGATTTATAAGCCAGACTAGCAAAGAGCCTTTTGTTATGAAGGAGAGTATCTTTTATCTTGCAGTATTATCATTGCAGTTGTGAATTGAATCTAAAGTGGTATTAAAAACTGTCAAACAATTTTTAATCTGTTTGTATATCTTATAGATCACAAGCTACATCTGAATAAAACTACAGTGTAAGTCTACCTGGCTGTGCTTACTTACAACAATGCTATGTGTTTAACTTTTCATAGAGAGAAGCTGGGGGGGAGGGTCTTATAAAATCTCTTGTTAACATTTTCCTTAGGAGACAGCAGAAGAGTTTACCATAATCCTCATTAAATTTCTGTGTGACCACAGGCTCAGAGTAAATTCTGTGAAGGCCATGGGAAAACACTAATAGGTAGACACCTCTTGGGAAATTGTAGACAGCGCAATCCTTGGGTAGAGAAACCAAGACAGGGACATAGCTCTGTTGAGTCTTCATAATAATCATGAATAATCTGTGACACTCCTGGCATATGAGGTACTCTTACTACTTACATATCAGGAAGATTCCTTCCTCTTTTCCCCCAAGGAAACTAGAGTAAAGCCACATTGTTTACTGTGACTTGGCTAGCTGGGGCTAGCATTCCACATGCAGAGCAATGGCAAACCAGCCTTGGCTGGGTAAGTGTGAGAAAATAAATGTGTGCTTTCTTGGATGGCTGCTTTTGAGCACTGAGAGCACCCAGTGTACCTCCACTGTGAGTCTTCACACGGGATGCCTGGGTCTTTGAAGAGCCTGAAGCCCAGTGCCTGAACTACCCAGAAGCCTCTGTACTGTGCCCAGGCTCCTGGAGAGCAGCCAGTAAATGATAAAATGAGAGGATGCGTTTCTCAC